>CM023625.1:15251920-15434420 GCA_013358685.1 Antennarius maculatus | reverse complement strand
CGCTTTTGCATCGCGATTTGTTCACCAGCGGTTGTTCAGCCTCGTGTTAAGCAAGAGGATGTCATGAGGAAGCGTTAGCGTACGTCTAGAGGAGAGGAATTGGGTCAAGGCGAGTGAAAGCACAGCATCTATTCGTCGCTGCCAGGCAGGCAGATAGAGATAAGGCAGGGAAGAGAAGGGGCAGATTACAGATTAGTTACACCTTCCTTTTCTTGCTTTTACCTGTGGGATTATTAGAGAGGTATTATTAGACCGACGTGACAGACTAACACCTGGATCCTGCAACCGGGAGAAAACAAATGGGACTGTTTCTTCCAATCCCTCTGCGTGGGTTTCAGTTTGCGCTAATAAATGTGAAAACATACAAACCCTTCAAATACAAATCAATTTAATCCAGTCATATTAGTCATTTTTAAAAAATGTATATATACATATATATATATATATATATATATCTCCTATATTTCCTATATGATTAAATATCTTCTCCCAAATCAATCTGAAATTCTCTGGAAAGGTTTTTACATTTTTTCTCCGAACCTTGGGCTAAAATGAACTCATTAAAAAAAAAAGATAGTTGGATCACCTCCCATTAGCTCCAAATATAGTTTTTCCACACTATAAGGCGCACTGGATTATAAGGCACACTGGATTATAAGGCACACTGGATTATAAAGCACACTGGATTATAAAACACACTGGATTATAAAGCACACTGGATTATAAGGCACACTGGATTATAAAGTGCATTGTCGGTTTTTGAGAGAATGAAACGCTTTTAGGTGCGCCTTGTCGTGCGGAAAATACTGTACATCCTCCTCCTGTCCTCCTATCATTGTTCAAACTGTCAAAATTAAGATTTTACACTGAACTCAGCTTGGATGTGAACGTGTTGTGGTGACTTCCTGACGTGGCGTGTCCTGCAGGTCACAGCGCGGTGGACATCACCAAGGTGGCCCGGAGGCACCGCATGTCGCCGTTCCCCCTCACCTCCATGGACAAGGCCTTCATCACTGTGCTGGAGATGACTGCCGTCCTGGGCACCGAGATCATCAACTACAGAGGTGAGGAGCCTCACCCCGTGACCTTATCACCCCCCCCCCCCATCCCATCATGCCCCCTGACATTAGTTATGACGTTTTTCTTGCTTGAAGGATTTGCACGTCTAGGAAATAATCGCTCAAAATGTACGTTTGTGGTTTTGTTATCGATGGTTTTCACTCATCTTTGATTTTGACGCAACAAAATTTTTCAAGCGTGTTCTCGTCAGCGTCATGAATCAATATCGATCGATAAAGTCAATCCATTATCGACAACGGACGTGGAGACCGGAGGATAAACTCGAGATGCATTATTTACAGAAGCTTGTGATGACTGTCCTATCAGCTGACGTGTGTGCGTGCGTGTGTGTGTGTGTGTGTGTGTGTGTGTGTGTGTGTGTGTGTGTGTGTGTGTGTTCATTCACTGGTATCGACGCTCAGATCTTCACATTAATGCCCACATAATCATCACAGCATAAAGGCTCTGGGATGATCTATTTATAGCTACACAGCAGCTTAAGATATTTTAGTGCCAGGATTTTTTTCCTCCTCCCACTCTCTCTCTCTCTCTCTCTCTCTCTCTCTCTCTCTCTCTCTCTCTCTCTCTCTCTCTCTCTCTCTCTCCATCTTTTTCTCTCTTTCCTTCCTTCCCTCTGATCTATTGTCTCTTTGCCGAGTCTCTGTTCTTCCCACACGAATGTTTCCTGAGTGTGTTTCTTTTTTTTTTTTTTTTTTTCTTGTTGTCTGTCTGGTGGAAACGGTCAAGAAAACTGAAAGGCACGAATCAACAAAGCAGAAACTGAAAAAGAGGAATGTGTGTGTGTTTTCTCCACCCTCCTCCTCACTCTCGTCTTCTTCCTCTTCCACCACAGATGGGATGGGTCGAGTCCTGGCTCAGGACGTTTATGCCAAAGACAACCTGCCCCCCTTCCCCGCCTCTGTTAAAGATGGTTACGCTGTGAGAGGTGAGTCCTGGGACGTCATGGCAACTGATTCTTAATAGGTTTATGTATGTTTTTTAACATTTTTAAATGAAAAAATGAGTATTTGGACCTTTTTAGAGGAAGTAGACCTGTATTACAGAATGTAATACAGGTCTATTCTGAAGGAAGGAACAGCTGTGGATGAAAATGCTGCTGAAGAAGGAAAAAACTTTACGTTAATTCAAGCTAAAGCTATGCTAAAGAGTTTTAAATAAAGTTTAAATCACGTCCCTTAAATACGTCTTTCTTTTGTCGTAGCGGCTGACGGCCCCGGCGACCGCTTCATCATCGGAGAGTCCCAGGCTGGAGAGCAGGTCCGTCTGCACCCCCCCCACCGGCACACACACACACCTGTCACACACACAGACACACACACACACACACACACAAACGGAGCGCCTGGCTTTCGCCCTTGGTCTCACGCCTCAACCAGCTGTAATTGCACACCTGCGTTCCCTCAGCAGGTGATGAAACTCCCTTTGCTCCAAAGCGGAGCTTGAAAGTCAAAGTGCTGCCAAAGTATAAAACAGATGAGACCTCAGAGAGGAGCGGGCTGCACAGATTTATCGACCACACTGACCTTTCATCTCGAACAGAATCTGCAAGCATGCAAATGTGTTCTCTGAGCGCGCCGGCGTATCCTTGACTAGACCCGCAAATTTCCTTACATGCAGTTTTTTTTTTTCTTCTAATTTTAAGTCGATCGTTTCCTCACGTTTTGCGTGTCTTTGCAGCCCACCCATACCGTGATGCCCGGTCAGGTGATGCGGGTGACGACGGGCGCCCCCATTCCTTGCGGGGCCGACGCCGTGGTCCAGGTGGAAGACACCGAGCTGCTCCGCGAGTCCGAAGACGTAAGCCAGATTTTAGCCGAGCATTTTCCACATTTTGACTTCAAAATGTGGAAAAAAATATGTTTTTATCTAGAGAAAACACAATTCTAAATTATGACATTTAGTTAGAAGCAGGACTTCAGGAGCCAATAAGATTTCAGCTTGGGCCAGTGCTCCTTTAGCCTCATTTTGAAGGATCTGACCGGCGGTTTGTGTTTCAGGGAACAGAGGAACTGGAGGTACGGATCCTGGTCCAGGCTCGTCCGGGTCAGGACATCAGGTCAGTGCCTTACTTCATTATTTCATTCATTAGCCTTCCTGTTAAACACAGTTTAAATGAGGTGAAGTTGCTGTCCTCCTTTCCCCGTCCCGCCACAGGCCCATCGGTCATGACATCAAGCGTGGGGAGTGTGTTCTTGCTAAAGGCACCCACATGGGCCCGTCTGAGATCGGCCTCCTGGCCACTGTGGGCGTCACGGAGGTGGAGGTCCAAAAATTCCCAGTGGTAGCTGTCATGTCCACAGGGAACGAGGTAATAAAGTTATATTTATCATCATTGTTTGAATTTGGGAAATGAAACCCCACACTGCACAAACAACGCTAGATGATTGGTTTTATTAGTTTTAATCTCTTCATTATCAATATGTTATACAATAGATAACAGCCCTCTCAAGCCCCTCCCTCACTTTTACCTCCACTGACGTGAAGTCGGAATCAGATTTTTGATATTCCATTTCTCCACGTCTGTCTTGCAGCTGCTAAACCCAGAAGACGACCTCCATCCTGGGAAGATCAGGGACAGCAATCGCTCCACCCTGCTAGCCACCATCCAGGAGCACGGCTACCCCACCATCAATCTGGGGATCGTAGGCGACAAGTAAACTTCCTGTTTATCCTCCAGTAGCATCTCTTTACTTCCTCCAGAGTTACTTTTCATTCCTTGAGTGTGTCTGTTTGCGTCCCACAGTCCCGACGACCTTCTCAACGCTCTGAATGAAGGCATCAGCCGTGCTGATGTCATCATTACCTCAGGAGGAGTATCTATGGGAGAGAAGGTAAGAGAACCAGCTGGTCACTGCATTGGGTTTTGCTGACACCTTGTGGTCGAGAACGGAATGGCAGCCTTTATTCTCACTTCTACTGGTTTATAAACACAAATACTTTTTTTAATTAGTTGTTTACAATAACCAGTCACACATCAAACCATTCAGATGGGTCAATACAACAGATTTTAAATTTTTTGTGTCACAAACTGTAAATTAATTGATTACTGCAGTTTCCAAATCATTTAATCTTCCGAATATAATTCTCATGAGAGAAACATTGGCCAATTGGATGTATACAAAACACTTCCTGGTTCACTGGACACCTGGTGTTTGCGAGGAATGGGCTAAGATTCCTTGAGAAACTGGTGTCTGGATCTACATGTAGATCATCTAGAGACTGCAGTAGTCAGTAAAAGTAAACTTTTAGATTATATTGATAACGCAGCATTAAAAGCTTTAATTGCAAACGACTATCAATCCAAATAATTCCGTTGATCTCTCAAAACAACTCTTTGATGAAGATCCACGTCTTTAAAGTTTGTAACTTTACTGTCTCTTCGTAGGACTACCTTAAGCAGGTGCTGGATATCGATCTTCACGCTCAGATCCATTTTGGTCGTGTTTTCATGAAACCAGGGTAAGAAAATGCGTCACTTTATTCCCCTGCTAGGCAGTTATATGAATAAAATGTAAGTAATAAAAAGAGGAGGCTCAGAGGAACGGATCAAAATTAAAATCAACACTGGTTTTTCTTTTTTTTTGTTTTAGTCTCCCAACAACATTTGCCACCTTGGACATGGACGGTGCTCGCAAACTAATCTTTGCCCTCCCAGGTAGTGTGTGAAGTTGAGAGAAAGAGTGATTCACCCACTGGCTCTGAAGAGACGTTGCTCATATATTCTTCTCTCCGTTTCTTCCCCCCCGCCATCCTCTCCCCATCCATCCATCCATCCATCCATCCATCCATCCATCCATCTGTCCTAGGAAACCCTGTGTCCGCTGTTGTCACCTGTAATCTTTTTGTCATCCCTGCCTTGAGGAAGATGCAGGGCATTTTGGACCCAAGGCCCACCATCATTAAAGCGAGGGTAGGATGCACAGGGCAACAAGGAAGCCCGACTCTCGAGACCGTCACCCGCTGAAGCGCTGGTGGTCATAAAAAGGATGTTTTTTTTCTTGCAAAGAGGATTTTTTTTCTTTATTCTTTCATGTCCAAAAAGTAGAAAGACCAGTCCCTCAAAAAAAAAAATCTCTTCCTTTATGTGGAAATTTGAGCGAAGATGCAACAACCTGCTGCAGAGAGGAAATAGAAAGCATGAGAAGTTTTATTTTTATGCTTGAATTCCAGGCTGTTTTTATTGCAATGCATTGCATCTTATATTTAATAGCATTTTCATCATCTTCCTGATGCATATTTATGTTGAGGGTTGGGAGAGAAACCAATCATGGCCCACACTAACCTGAAGGCGTGCTCTGGTCATGAATATTCAAAATCATAGAGCAGGAAACATCCTAATGATATCCTACACGCTGAACATCCATAGCCGGCGTCCCCTGCCTGTCTCATCCGGGGAGACGTCGCCGGCGCTGCATCATTTTCTCTTATAAAGCAGTTAGAAATCACCTTGAATGCATTATTGCCACTTAGCGGCGTGACGGATCGCCTGAAAGCGCAGACGCAGGGCGATAATATCCCACAGCAGACGGTTCCAGACCGGGTCAAATAGTGTTCTGGGGGGGGTGGAAGCTTTGCCAATAAAGTTGGGAAAGTTCCAACTGATTTCCCTTCAGCCTGTTAGAAAATATGTGAAGGGTTTGTTAATGTTTGGCACATAGATTAAACTGCATCCTCCGTTCTGGATCGACAGCCAAAGGTGGGTTTTTCGGATTTTCAAACATCTTTCCACCTTTTGTAACGTGATGCTGTGTGTGTTTCCTCTCTAGTTGTCATGTGATGTGAAGTTAGACCCTCGTCCTGAATACCACCGCTGCATTTTGACATGGCATCACCAGGAGCCCCTGCCGTGGGCACAGAGCACAGGTACCCAGGATGGGACCCTAAAGCAATCAAACCAGGATGCAAGATGAGGAAAAGAGAATTAGACTGAATAATTGCTATTTTTATACTGCTAAAAATACACTTGGTGAAATGCAGTTACTTCAAATAGATATTTACCTCATATCTCTGCATCATTAGATTATAAAACTGCTATTTTCAGATGGAGTATTTCTGTTAAAAGCACAGAAATGATGTAGTTAATTGATCTGAATTTATCAACTAAGCACTAAAACATTTCAAACTATTTCTACTATAATCTATTACTGATACTCTAAATAATTGTCTTAGATTTCTGTAATTGTCAATATTTTGTCCCTTCCGACCTCCCTTCCTTTCTGCTGCAGGGAACCAGGTGAGCAGCAGGCTGATGAGCATGCGCAGCGCTAACGGGCTCCTGATGCTACCTCCCAAAACAGAGCAATACGTGGAGCTGCACAAGGGCGAGGTCGTCGACGTCATGGTCATCGGTCGGCTATGATGTCATCACCCGGGGACGGAGCGTCGGCGTCATATAGCGAGGGTCGGAATGGGTGGTTCACGGTGCATGTCCACATATCATTGACTATTCTGTAATATGCAACGGCACAGCTAGTTTTTATTGATTTGGATAACGTTGAGGTATAGTCAACATCTTGATCACAACCTAGATACATATGAAAAAATTAATTTAAAAAGATTATAGTATTTCAAACAAAGAAAATATAAATTTTAATGAAAAAAATCTAATTATAAAAGAGATTTATTCTGTAATATATTATTATGATTATTCTTATTATTATTATCATTATTCTTCTTATTATCATTATTATATTAAGGCAACTTTGTTCCTTTCATTGCAATTGCTTTGTGTGTTCAATGCTAGACCTTATCTATAGCAGTAGCATTTTAATAGACAGCTGTAGGTGCCTGCCAGGACAAAAAAAAAAAAGAAAATTATTATTTTCTCATCCTTAGTGGAAAAAAAAAAATCAGTTTTTTGAAAAATGATGAAAATATTGAGGAAGACTCCAGATTCCCCATTGGTGCTCAGGAAAGAGGAAGAGGGGGGCACATCGAGACCCCTTCCTCGTTAGAGCGCCCATCAAGGTGACACTTCTGTTTTTCTCTCATTAGTATGCATCATAATGGCTTCACAAAGAGCTTTGCTTGTTGTTTATCTTGTGAGTCTTGTTTATGTGCGCAGTGCCAAAATGCCTGGGTAGGGAGGAGGTGGTGTCGGGGATGGGGGAGGTGGGGAAGAGGAGGGTGGTGGTGGTGGTGGGGCACACCCCAGTCTGCCCAGACCCTGAAGCTTCCTTATATTCACGGTGACCAGGTGTAAACTCGCCCCAAACACACACACACCCCTCTCCCCCGAGGGGTGAGCCGAACCTGGGGGTGGGAGAAAAATAGTCTTTTATTTGATCAACTATTTGAGAAAAAAAAAAGAAGAAAAGAAGCAGCTTCTTTAAGTGCTGACAGCCTTTTTAACCAACTTCACAAAAAATGTACAGAAAAAAAAAAGAACCATATTGTACAGATATATGTGACCAGCACTCCTAAGGAAATTATTAAGCAATGAGGAGACATTGAACAACGCTGTACTATAACATTTTCTGTAATGATATGAAACTGATGAAAGAGACTAAGATAATAAAAATCCTTGATCATTATGTAAAAAAAAAAAAAAAAAAAAAGTTATTGTTGGGTTTCTTTTTTTAATAAAATATATCTAAAGAAAATAAGATATGATTTTCTTTTTTTGGTACTAAAAGTTGCAAATGCATAAATGAGTAATGGTCTGACTTTTATTTATACTTGACAATTATTTCATTTTTTTATTAACTTTATTTATTTGACTCATTACATAAAGAGCTTTTAAATTGGGTTCCAACCTTCTTTAAAGATCACAATGGCTTTGGTTGTTTCAGGCTATTCTGAGTTTTTTATTTCTCCTCTTAACTCTTTGTTATTTTTTATTTAAATGTTTATTTGAGAGCTGAAATAATCCAACATTTAATCAAAAAAGTGTGTACGTGTATATGAAATGCATCTAAAATGCACAATTTTACAACAGAACTTTTAGATTTGAGAGTTTATTCTAGTAATTATCTCATGAAACCAAATTTATTTGACCCTTATTTGGAACAATAATTCTACTTACACGTTGTTATTAGAGTATAAGCAGTCTAATTATATCCTATAAAAAATATATACCAGCAATCGAGTCCTTCATCCAACACTGCAGCTTAAATGAACGAAGAGCAGCTGCATTGGAATGAATTACAGCAAAGCAAATAGGGGGGTCTTACTTTGTCTCTTTCCAGGAAGGCGAGCATTTAAGAATCCAGAACTGGCAGAGAGAGTCTAATGAGGAAAAGAGGTTAAGCACAGAGGTGTCAGAAAGGATTAACTTAATATAAAATACAGCAGAAAAGCAGCAGCTCCAGGCTTTGGTGGAGATATTCCTGAGGCTGCGTGCTTTCAGACAGGCTCCGTTCTGCTCTGTGAGGTGAAATGACAGAAGATCCCATTAGCTGGCCATGATTAATAATGCTGTGACAAGAACTTGGTTTAAAGTCATCTCTGGGAGTGTGTGTGAAATGTGTAGAAGGTAAAGGGATCAGTTTGAAGAGGATTGTGGGAAAATAATGGATAATTTTTTACACCCTCAGGTGCAGGAAATGTGTGTCATTTATTGGAAGATATACAGCGAAGGAGTAACCAACCATTTTATCTCTGGGCTCCTCCTGAATTTGTAATTTTCTAAAAAGATAATTCAACTTGTTGGGGCCTCGGGGATGAAAGAGTAGACAGCAGGGTGATTAGTAGGCTGGGATGGTCCGTTCTGTCGTATCGGTTATGAGGACAATGTGCACACTGTTGGCCAAATGGTTTATATTTTTTAATTTTGATTCTTGGCAGAGGAATTTGCTCCAATTAATGCTATTATAGTTTCAAAACTTAAAACCTGATAGTCCCCCAAAAAGTATAAAAGCATTCATAAAACAAATTACTAATATGGACTTTTTAATGATCGTTTAAAGCATATTTTTTAATGAATATATACAGCAGGAGTGAATGAAGGACTCAATTTCAGGTTTATTGTTTTATATGGTACAAACAGATGACTTTCCCTTCAAATAATTTGGGGCAAAATAAAAACAATTTTTTGTCATGGTTGGATGTTTTACATGTACGTGTTTTTTGGTTTTTTTTGTGTGTGTGATATGAGTTTCAGTTCTCAAACAAGCTTTTAAATAAATACCTGAAATTGTTTCTTAAATGTCGTTTGTTATTGTGAGATCAAGAAAACTCCAATGTAAGAAGATAATTACAGTGAGATTTGGGGTTTTTTTTGTACTTTAACAACAAGATGATTAATTGTTAATTGTTAAAATGTCAAGAGAACCTTTAAAATATTTTGAGTTAATCGCATCCAGTGACGTACGGGGAGGGATTTAGTCATTACGCGCCTAGCAGAAAGGGGGCGCTGTGGAGCCGCGGTGTTGCCTAGGAGACGGCTCACAACAGCAGGAGCAGTCCTGCAGCGATGGCCACAAGTGTCCCGACTGGTGCCTGGACAAAAGTCACTCCCGGTCTGTGAACGCGGTCCGGAGAAGAGCGTGAGAGTCTCCCTGGAACCTCGGACAGTCCGTGTGTGAATAAAACACACGTTTTCGAGCGCTGGTTTAAAGGAATAACCGTTTTTTGTTTAGATAAACAGTTCGGCGTTGAAGCGGTGAGTACACAGTTTCTAACGGGACCGCTACGTTTTAGCTACGCAGTTAGCGCTAGCAGGCTAAGCTAAATCCCTGCTATTGTTAACGTCACTACCAATTTTAACCAGCAAAAAAAAAAAAAAATCGGGAATGTGTTCATAAATGCAGATAATAAGTGTTTACGTTACACTGCTAAAGTTAAAGTTGTTAGAAATAATTATATCTCAGAAAATATTATTTTTTAAAAAACAATTCTACCATCTTCCGCTACTTTTTAAAATATACTTCACTTTAGCTTTTCTTATAACGTGACGTATATTAATAAATGTAATGCTAATATAAAGCGGGTTTTGTCTCATACGCAGTTTAAATTTTCTTTTTTTTTATTCGAATGCACTCCTGAACACAACATCTGATGATGTATTTGGAGTTATTTCTAACGTGGATGACAAAAACGTTGTTTGTTTTTTTTTTCCCCTGTAATGCTTCCAGATAAACTCTACCACACATTACAATCTTATTTTGAGTTAATTAATAAAAAAAAAATTACATTTATGGAGCTCATCCCAAAAGGTTAATGTAGTGTTATCTGTGTTTATGTCAAGTTTATGTTCAGGTCTGTTCACTTCCGGTTCCTCCCTGCCGGTGCTGCTTGGCCGCTGATCCGGGGTCGGGCATGAGATCTGCGGCTTAATTAAGCCCACAGGAACAGATGGCCCGTTTGGCAATCTATTCTGTTTGTCAGCCACTCTAAATGCAGATAAATGCTACCGTGGAGGAGGGGGGGTAGACCTGTCAGACATAATTAGTTGTGGGAATCCTGTAGATGAGCGGGAGGGCTATGAAAATATGACACAAGACTCATGGGTGGATTTCAGTGGGAATAAAGGGTTTAGGGTTTTGGAGGTTGAGGGTTTTCTTGATTTCATCCACTTTTGGGTTCAGGAAGAGCACTTTTTTTGCCTCCCCAGTCCTGGTCCTTCCTTCAGTTGTCCTCGAAATAAGTTATTATCACAAGAAGTTTGACATTTGATTGAACATTCAGGGTGGATTGGACATTTTTTTTGTTGGACTCTTCACTGGGACAGGATCATGTGGACAGGTGTACCCAAAGGAAACGGCTGGATGAGGCTGAAGCGAAGGGATTTCAGGTGACTGAGGACAGAAAGCTTTCCATGTAAGGGGATAGATTAGTGGTTTGATAGATGAGGTCGACTCTGATCTACTGTTAGGTTGCGGGGGTGGAAGAGTCACAGAAATAAGCCTGATGAAAATATCCAGAACTTTAAGGCATTGATGAGTCGCATCATTCTGAGGCTGAATAAATATCACAGGAGTTACTCCGTTCATGACGCCGGATCAATCGACTCAATTCCCATGAGAGAGTTGATGCAAACACATGGTGTAATCCTGAAACTATGATGAGAATTTATTGATCCAGTGGAGCTGAATTCAGAGCTATAAACTTATTACAATGCATTAAATGCATTACATGCGTTGTAATAAGGAAAATATGAAAATTAATTATGCAATTATTTATGTGCTTCCTAAGGACTCATTATTGTGGTAGAACTTGAGTAGACAAGAGGTGTAATAGTTATGATGATTTTTCCAACAGTCATACAAACATTACATTTTTTGGAGAGTGAATTAACCCTAGAGTTACCCTCCTCCGCTTCCAGTATAATAAAACTAAGAGTGTGCTGCCAGCTGAGACTTTCCAAGCCTTCTCTGGTATCTTTAATATTGACAGGTGTGCTTTCAATTTGCTGTCAAGCTGTCACACCGGTGGCCAAACTTGTGCATATTTTATCATGCAATGAAACCCTTCAAGCTGTTAATGTCTCCTTGAGAAAAAGATCCCTTTTGAATCTCTTCTAAATTGTGTCTTTCTTGGATCTTTTCAACAGTAGCTGACAGTTTTTCTCACCCTTCCTTTCAGGATGACGTCTCACAGGAGAACATAAAGGACTACATCCTCAGCCAGTGCGCCATGGCATCTGAATTGCGCAGCGCCTCGTAACGCCTCCAAGCAGATTTTGGGAAAACACTAGTGGGGGGGTCAGTCCAAGCGACGCTCTGATGCGTGAGTGATGATCATGTCCCATCTCAACGGTTTTGTACAAGAGGCCTCCGGTCAGCCCAAGGGCCACAGGGAGAGGGCGGTGGACTGTCCGGGCGAGGAGAGCAGCCTAGTCAAATCCCCACACAACAGTGCCCACATGGAGAGGATCCAGCATTACCAGGAGGAGCTGAGGAGGAAGAGAGAGGACGAGAGCCGGGGGAGGCTGGACATCGACCCCAACGCCTCGCTGAGGCTCAAGAAGCTGTCGCAGAACCCCAAGGTGGGCATCGACAACCCCACTTTTGAGGAGAAGGAAAAGGACGCCAAAGAGGAGCTTCAGCATCACGTCGCTGGTGAGTGAAGACGAGTAGGACAGGAAATAGAGGGGCGGGAGGAGGAGAGACGGTTGTAGATCTAAAACCAACACTCTTAAAGTGACCCCCATGATCCTACAAATGATTCCCACGTTCAGCTCGACATTTTTCCTGACTTTTAGCCGGGTTTTTTCTTCGCATCTCCTCTGTCCAGTCCGCCTCACTGTCACTTCCTCTTCCCCAGAACTGGAGGAGCTGCAGCAGGCCCTGAAGTGGGCTCGCTGCTGCCTGACCGACGCTCAGAGCCAACAGGACGTGGAGCTAGTGGTGCAGCTCCTCGCCAATGAGGACTTCAAGAACGCCTACAGCCTCTACACCGCCGTGTCCCAACAGAAGTCCAGAGTCAGCCCCAACTCGCCCCTCACCGTGCAGGCAGAGGATCTCTGCCAGGAGGTACGTAACTGGCGGGAGCTAGCCTCGCTGTTAGCATCAATCCAGTGATTTTCATTTAGTTTTTACAGATGGATCTTCAAGGTGTAGAAATGTTTTAATGTCGGCGCTTTCAAGAAACTGACTTGTACCCTTTCATTTTTGGACCATTCTTGCCAAGCCACAAAACCAAGTGTGTAACTCCAGCGTCCATCTGCACAGAGGAGGAATTTTTGTGCATTAGGCGTGAAGCTTCTTCAATTATTTTGGACCCACTTAGAGGCGAGCGCCTATGTGAGAGAAGCATCCCAACAATCTCAATGACGCGCGAAGAATCTTTGCTTCAGGTGCTGATTAATTCAACTCAGCCTCCCCCTCCAAACAAAACAGCTGCACCAATGTGAATTATTATGAAATGTAAATTGCCTGGTACTTAACAAGACGCTTGAAAACAAAAGGAAGGATTTGTTTTGCGCTGGACAGGTATGGAAATGGAGCGAGCTGGAAAGTAAAGGCAGGAGGGAGAAGATTTTTAATCGGGGATTCAGGGACAGGCTCCGCATTTGAGATGAACAAGAGGAAAACATGTAAATGAAACAATGAAACGTGGTATTTAATAGTTTTTTTATTGTTCACCCACCACCGATTCCTATTTGAAACGCAGCTCTGACTCCTGAGCTCCACTCCAGAGTAAAAGAAAGGAAAGAAACCATCTGATTCGAAGCCCGGCCCCCGTGAAAAGTCACATTGCGATCGGGGTTTTTCTGTGAATGAGGTCGACAACAATGACAGGCTACACCTACAATAGACGTTTCATTAGGATTACTGTCAGCGTTTGAGAGGTGGAACATGAATGAACACAATACGGACGTCTCAGCGCCGTGTGATTTTTAGCTGATGGCTGAATCGCCGAGCCGGCCTGAGGTCACTCAGAGGGCAGCGAGCAGGACTCGCGTCTATCTTTAAGACGGTAAAGAAAGTGTTATATACAGTGAGTCAGCCGGGTCAGCTTCACACAGCAAACGCTTTGAGCTCCGGCGTTTCTAAACGGAGTGGCGGCAGCCGTGGGACGCTCTGATTGGCTGTCGGGTCGGCTAATCTCCCAGCGGCCCCTGCTAGCAGCACAGCGCAGGAAGGAGGCCGAGATCTGGGCAGCCAGAAAAAGAAACTCCAGCAGCTTAGAGCAGTGTGGGCTGAGGTAGAGCGCCAGTGGGGGGGGGGGGGGGGGGGCGGGGATGGATGGGGGGGGGGGTGTCACCTCTTTAGCGAGAGCTTTGATTAGTGTTGTGGTCGGACTAAAGCTCCAAACAGGAAGTGGAGACGCAGGAGGAGTAACGGGACGTCTGTTGTCATGATTTAGTTGTCTCTCACACACACACACACACACGCACACACACACACATACAAACACACACACAGACACACACACACAATTTTATGTGATCCACACTTTTGATTTTGTCCCAGAACATTTTTACCTCACAGCGACCAGAAGTCATGACGTGTTTGAACGAATGCAAGTTAAACATCAGATTATTTGATTGTTTCGGTTCCCTGTGGAAATCTTTTGCCTGTTTTTTTAACGTATTAATCGAATCTCACTGAATTCTGAGTTCTCAGATGTTCGCGTTGTAAAGGTTTTGCGTTAGAACGCAGATTTTCTGGCAGGCGTCCCTGGAAGCGTTGGTAGCGTTACAGTTACTGGGTTTGTTTTCTGTGAACGGTGACACAAAGACTTTGGTGTGGAATCCAAACAGAGCCGCCTCCTAGCCGGCCAATCACAGCTTGACGTTGGCACCAATGCGGAATAACTTTTGGAGCGTCGGATAATTAGAGCGCGCCGACAGATTTAGACTCCAATGGAGTTTGACTTGGTTGTCATTTCTGGCTCAGCTTTGGGTAAATAAATAGTTTAGAGATGTTTGTTTGTATTTCAACAGTTTATCTCACCACAGTTCTGTGTTTCTGTCCAGGTCCAGAAGATCCTCCAGTCCAGCCAGCAGAAGGACGGTCTGGAGCTCAGGGCTCTGCTCACCAATCCTCATGTGCAGGTCAGCCGGACCTCATGTCGACCTTTGACCTGTAATATTATTACCAGCGAGCAACAAGCCGGCCAGGCCTGCATTACTTTAGTCATCTTCTAGAGGTCAAAGGTCAGATTATAAGAGGAGAAATGGGACTTACCTGCTTACAGGTTTAAAGGCAGCTGGAGGGCGGCTTCACTTCATCACCATATATGGTATCGTTCAAACACCTGAGGTGTTTAAAGGACACATTTTGTCAGTTTGAGCTCCAGTGATTCCTCTGGAGATTAAAAAAGAAAAAAATGGCCGAATTATCAGGCTGTCATCTTCCGTTAGAGAGGCAGCAGGGTGAGAAGAAACCTCAGGTAGAAGACTCCCCTGGGATTTTATGGTTGAGGGTACTGACAAGTGGGTGGCGGGGGTGGGGGCGCACTAGAGGTCCGATGCTTGACCAGTCGTCCCATTTCCCTATTAGCCCCTCCAGTGAGCTGCGTCTCTGCAGCAGCAGGAGAACGACGACACGAGACCAGAGTGGAACAGATTACGCTGGTTTCTCTTCGGGGACCGAAGGATCAACGACTAAACTGACATCACGCCCCATACTGATAAGTCAGGTGTTTGTGTGGGAGGGGCACCCCCACCCCCCCGCTTCTAGGCCAAACTTGCATCCCTTTGATGGCTTTCCAGAGCAGAGATGAAGCCAAAGCCGTTGGATGACGGTTCCAGAAACACAAAAGTTAAGACAAATTGTTCGTATGCCAAAGTCCCCCCCCCCCCAAGATCTAGAATGGGGAGGCTAATTTGGACTGATGGTTATTAATTGTGGGGTGCTGAGTGCTTGTCTCATTAAACGAAATGAAGGAGCAATCGTTTCTGGCTCCGAGTCGGGTTTTCTGACCGGCGGTATTGTTGTTGTTGTTTGCTCTCTTCTTCTTCTTCTTCTTCTTCTTTGTCTTCATCACTTTTAATGTCCTTCATTATTTTGTTTGTGTGTGTTGCATTGTAAAAATGTGCCCGTGTATGTTTGTGTGTGTGTGTTTTACAATGCAGGCGCTGATGCAGGCCCACGACAGCGTGGCGGCGCAGGAAATGGCCGAGGAGAACGTGACCCAGTACCTGGGAGAGACGGTGAAACTGGTCCGGCTGGAGAAGGCTCGCGACACTCCGCTGGTGAGCGGCGACCGATTGGCTTTACGGACGACTTGAGAATGCCGTTAACCGACGTGTGTGTGTGTGTGTGTGTGTGTGTGTGTGTGTGGGTTCACCTCTCAGGGCGCCACAGTGCGTAACGACATGGAGAGCGTGGTGGTGAGTCGCGTGGTGAAAGGCGGGGCGGCGGAGAGCAGCGGGCTCCTGAGCGAAGGAGACGAGATCCTGGAGATCAACGGGATTTCCATCCGTGGGAAACACATCAACGAAGTCCACGACCTGCTGGTGAGGCCCAGCGGCGAAACGTCGCCTGATCGCAGAACCGCTTCCTGTTACAACAAGTCCCTCCAAATCCAATCTGAAGCTGTGGACTTAAAATATATTCATCCATCATGAAGCGTCCTTTGCTGTCGTAACAGAATAACCAACATTAAAGCTGACTTTATTTATATCTGTCTTTTTATGATTCTTTTTCCGGTGCCAGGTTGCAAAAATAGTTCTTCTTAAAATATATCATCCGTAAAAAATGTCAAGCGACAAAACGCTGCTAAATGTTTCATGCGGTTTCTGGGTAAATAAAGATATTGTTTTATGGAAATGTGACGCCTGTCATGGTTAATTCATTGAATTCTCTCTATTCCAACAGCAACAGATGCACGGCACCCTGACCTTCCTCCTCATCCCCAGCACTCAGATCAAACCGGCGCCGCACAGACAGACGGTGGTAAGCCCCCGCGTGAGACTTCCTGTCTGGATGCACGCCAGGCCCTCCCTGACGATGCAACTTCCTGTCCTCAGATGCACATGCGGGCTTACTTTGACTACGACCCCTCCGACGACCCCTTCCTGCCCTGTCGGGAGCTGGGCCTGTCCTTCCAGAAGGGGGACATCCTCCACGTCATCAGCCAGGACGACCCCAGCTGGTGGCAGGCCTACAGGGACGGGGACGAGGACAACCAGCCGCTGGCCGGACTCGTTCCAGGTCGGGATCGGACCCCAGTGTCTAAGATCTTTATCCAAATCCATTCTGACTTCCATCCCTCAGCAGGAAGGAACGCAGGCAGAGGAAAGTGTCATGCAGGAAAGTGAATAAACACCCCCCCTCCACCTGGCACGACTATCCTGGCAGCAAACACCGCCCATCTGGCACGCCAAGCAGATTAAAACAAACACCTAAGAATTATTTGTGATTACACTCTGACCCCCGTCTGTTGTGGCTGTAAGAAAATGAGGTTAAGTACTGGAATTGGAAAGCAAGTCATCTCCAGTGGTGTTCCTCAGTTTCTCCCGGAAGTCCAGCTCTATGGTGGAATGTCAGAAATGGACATTTTTCAATTTATATGCACATTTGAAGTGGAAATGCACCAGATGGGTCACATGTTTAGATTGCTGGTAATTTATCTGTTCCTGTGTGCTTTCCTTTTTTTCAGGGAAAAGTTTCCAGCAACAGAGAGAAACCATGAGGAAATCTATAACGGACAGGAGTCGAGAGCACCAAGGTGAGCGTCGCATCTAATCTGCAGGTTTAAACATTTTGCATCCACTCTGGGCGTGGTCTGTAATTTTTGGACGTGTCGTTTCTCCAGGGAAGCTTTGGTATGCGAAGAAGAACAAGAAACAACGGAAGAAGAGCACGTCGAACGTGAGCAAAAGCACCGGTGAGCCTGCTTCTGTCTCTTCAGAAAGCTTAGACTTTTTTTTTTTTTTTTGAAAAGTGGGTTGCATGCGTGAGAACATGCTCGCCGTTCCTCAACACGCGCTAAGAAGCTCCGGTTGTCGCTTCTCATTTACTGTCTGTGCTTGGCCGCCTTCCAGGCCTCCACGCATCGGTGGAATTAACTCCACACGTTAGCCGAGGTCGACACGTCTCGTCGCTCCCCGCAGACGCTTTTGTCCCGACTTGACGTGTCGCAATCAGATTAGATCCGCTTTCGCAGACGGGATCAGCGGAGGCGTCAACAGGTGCCCAGCAGGTGCCTAAATAGCTTGAAGGCTTGGCACACACACACACACACACACACACACGTGTGTGTGTGCTCAGACATACACACACATGTGGATCAATGTGTGGAGAGCAGACAGATGTTATGTTTAGCTAAGGCGTGCTGTCTGCACAGTGTGGAGCGTTATTCAGCTCCATCACGGAGGTCAAAGGTCATAGTTAGCTGCGGAGCCGAGATTTTTACATGTCGGTGAGAGATGCTTTTAATTAACCCCTCCCCCATGCGTGTGTGTGCGTGTGTGTGTTTCTTCAGATTACGATGACATCCTGACCTATGAGGAGATGTCGCTTTATCACCAGCCGGCCAGCCGGAAGCGGCCCATCGCTCTGATTGGCCCGATGAACAGCGGCCACGACGAGCTGCGGCGGAGGCTCCTGTCCATCGATCCGGAGAAGTTCGCCGTCGCCGTTCCACGTAAGTCCCAACATGCTGTCGTCACGCGTGTCTGTTATCCCCGTTTAAATCACATGACACGGAACACAACCAGTTTTTCCACGTCACCAGACACGACCAGGAACTGCAGGATACACGAGCGCAACGGGCGCGAGTACCATTTTGTGAGCCGGGCCGCCTTTGAAACGGACGTAGCGAGCGGGAAGTTCATCGAGTTTGGGGAATATGAGAAGAACCTGTACGGAACCAGCACGGACTCGGTTCGACACGTGGTCAACTCAGGACGCATCTGTCTGCTGTGCCTCCACACCAGGGTAGGAGCAGCGTTTCTGGACAACACAGGAATTAATTAATTTTAAGAAATGTAATTGAAAATGAATTAAAGATAGTTAAATGTCACACATCCTCCCGATTCTTTTTCAGTCGCTACAGGTGTTGAGGTCCTCCAACCTCAAGCCCTTCGTCATCTTCATCGCTCCCCCTTCGCAGGAACGACTGCGCACCCTGCTGGCCTCAGAGGGGAAGACACCCAAGGTGCCCGCTGAGTCAAGTTCATACACACACATTTGTTTGACTCGTAAATCCAAAGCGACTTTAAAAACAATGTAAAAACACACAACATAAAGATGTAAAAACAACCCAACCATGAAAGAGCATCATTTTAAAAGGAAGATTCAGTTTTTTCTGAGTCGTCTGACACAAACGATCCCGCTTTATTCAAATGAGAATAAGTTTGAAATACCAGAACTACCCCTTTTATGATTCCTATTACTGACTTAGGATAATCAAACCTGCTGATCAGAACCTTTATTGACCTTGTTTTCTGTGCACAGCCTGAAGAGCTAAAGACGGTCATCGAGAAGGCCCGAGAGATGGAGCAGAACTTCGGCCACTTCTTCGACGCGACCATCGTGAACGTGGATCCGGATCAGGCTTTCCACGAGCTGCTCAGACTGATAGACAAGCTGGACACTGAGCCTCAGTGGGTGCCCACGTCCTGGCTGTGCTAGAGGTCGCTGGGGGGGCGGGGGGGTCACACCGCAGGGAGCCTCTGGGAGGAAGGAGGTAGGACAGGAGAACCCACGTCGCCGCTGGATTCTCACTTGCACATTCTGCTCCTTTGTTGAGGTGATCTTCACCGGGTGTTGCAGGGATGGACTCAAGCTTTACCTTTCTTTTTAGTCAGTGTGTGTGTATGTGTGTGTGTGCGTGCATGCGTGCGTCCTTGTGGGTGGTTCTTTTTCCCGGTTTCATTTTATGCAGTCTTTTATCGAACCAATAGAAATACTTCAATCCTATTCTTTTTAGTAATTTATAAATGTAAATATACATTTTCTAGAGAAAAGGTTATTTTATTGCTACGTCTTTGTGTTTGTTTGATGCGTGTACATATACGGTACACACACGTGAAACGTCTTCCTGATCAGGTGGGTACCGAACAAAATAGAGAAGCGGGACGTCTGCCATGTGTCCTGCATGGGTTATGAATCTGTCTCCACCACTCAGTATTATTTAATCTAGTCTCATCCACAACAACATCGACTTCAAACCTCAGGCTTCAGCTCTAGCTTTTAATCGTCACCAACAGTATTTGATGTTTTTTTTTACAGTACCGTAAAGAACATATCCTGTATTTTTCCCATCAAATAGCGCTGCTTCTTTCCGTGGTTGCTATTGAATCTGAAGCACGATTGTTGAAACGTGTTAATAAAATCAGACGTGTGAACCTCCTAAATGTATTAATTTCATCCTGAGGTTCAAGAATTGATGATACAACGGAAATTATCCTAACAAAAAAAAAAAAAAAAGTAACTCAAATCAAGGATTAAAATGTTTCCCGTTTTTTTGGTGCACTTTATTCAAACGCTTTTATATCAGCACTAATCTTAGCAAGAAATCCAGGAAGCGCATGGATATAGAGAAATTTATTTCGATCAAGTGTAGTTCTTTTGTCGATTTGCACACCAAGTTTTACCTCAGGGTTTATTTACGGGCTTCGATGGTAACAAGATAACAACGTGAGGGCATCTGACTCACAAGTCTCTCTGAAGTCTACGATCACCTTAAGCTTTACAGCATGCAATGATTCTAAATGTGAGGAAACCGAAATATCTCCAAGTCGATCCTCACACGGAATGTGAACCACATGTAGACACACAGTGACACAACACTTTGGCTCTGAGGTGACAGATCTTCAAACACACAGCACCTTCCAGCACTGAAACAACAGAACAAATCACAAGTACGCAAAAAACTTTCATCACTTGCAAGAGAGGATATAGACATGGCCTGAGAGGCACAGAATAAATAGGGTGAAGGGTGGGGTAGCGAATGTCCGCCGGAGGGTTTCACTCGAACAGTAGATCTTCGTCAGTCTCCTCTGTCAGCATGTTGGCCGGCTCCGCAATCGGACCCAGTTTAGCCAAGCGGGCAGCGATCTCCTTTTCCGTCCTTTCCCTGAGTTGCTTCTTCTTCTCTTGGATCTTCTTCAACCTGGCAGAGGAGAAGATACCTAAAATTTTAGAATGAATCTAAAAAGGTAAAGAATATTTCAAGCAACAGCTAAAAGTTTTTTGTAAATAAAAAGGAGGACCTGTAGAACTCCTCTCGTTCTCTCTCGTCCAGCTCTGTCACAATGTAGGTCAGGGTGCGATCAATCCGGGGGATAATCACTGCAGCAGCGGATAAAAATTGGTATTATAAAGCTTAGGAAAACAAAAAAATCAACAATTCTGTCAAAAGGTATGTATTTACCATGCTCAATGGCATTCACACGGCGGTTGGTAATCTTAATGGCTTCATCCAGAGTGACAAATGATGTCTAAAGATAGAAAGGACTGTTACTTTAAAATAATATTCAGAATTAACCTCTTTTTGGAATCTGTTCTTTAAACCTCAGTATGTTCGTAACAGCGCCCCCTACCTGTAAGGAGGCCAACTCCACCAGCAGCTCCACAGCTCTGGCGTAGTTCCTCTTCAACCTGGAGAGCTGCTCTCCTCCTCTGGCCAGACCAGTCAGCTCGTAACCTGGAAGACATCACTGGGGTGAGAACCGGCCAATCAGAAGTTGCAAAGGCTCATTATGTATATGCATGACTTACTGTCCCCGCCTTCTTGGTAGTGCTCAAAAACAGGAAGGGTGACACCTTAAATAAAGAAAATTAAAATATAAGAAATTGTCTTCTGAGTTATGATGTAAATCCTAGGCAGGATTTTTTTTCTGCTCACCGGCCACGTTGTCTTTCTTGGCTCTAACCTTTACTTGGGCTTTGTTGACATTCTGGATAACAGTTGTGCTGTGGATGGAATTCCACGCGTGAGAGACAGTTGCGTGTGTCCTGAACGCATCACGTGATCTGTTTGAGTCTTACCTGAAGTCTCCAGCTGTGAATTTGGCTTCTGCCAAAGAGAAAGCAGCTTCTCTCATCACCTCGCCCATCTTTGTCTTAGTCTACGGAAAGCGATAAGGAGGTAACGCGCATCATTAAAAAACCCAAAAACGGACACGGAACAATGCATTAGTTATCGATTACTTTCAACTGACTTCGATAATTTTGCGGAGGATCTGACGGAAGCGCATTGAAAGAGCATCAGCTTTTTTCTTCAGAAGGTTCCGGCCGGTTTGAGCTCCTTTCAGCCGAGCCTTCATGATGGTCTGAGCCCTGAGAGCCAAACACATAACAAACGATTCAAACACACAGCTAACTGAAAACAGAAAAAAAAAAAACAACTCTAGCAAATTGACTTATTTCAAAATTATTAAAACGTTTTTATCATATGCAAATAAATCATTAAGTTGATCCAACAAACTTTATTTTTAGGAGGTTTTTTTGGCCACAATGTCAGACTGACAGCTCATATTAGCGACATCACATGACAAGCGGATAACTCTTCCTCTTTTACACAGCAACCCGGTCCTGATATAACTGCACGTCCATTAAAAGAATTTTCCGAAGATAATAACAGAAAATTAACAACATGAAGAATGGAAAGCCTAAACATCTCCACAGCTGTCTCACAAGCTAAATCTGTTAGCAAACAGCTAGCAAAGAGGCTTCTTACATTCTAGAGGGGAATATGTCGATCCTTTCCTTTCCAGACATCCTGTCGTTTTTCCGTAGATATTAACGATCTTCTGTTAAATTCCGTTTCCGACAGTTAATACCGAAGTGTTAGTCCTTACTCTATTCTATTAACATATGTTCGCTGTACGCAAAACCGTTCTTTTTTCGTGCAGGAATGACGTGCAGACAGGTAAAGCTAACGTTCGTGATCGCCCTCCGTCGGTGATCAGCTGTCCTCGGGTCATGTGACTGCTGAAGACGTTCTGCGCATGCGTGAGTCGAAGAGCCTGTGACGATCTTTTTCCGGGTCGAGAAATTAGCCCACTGATGAATGTGAGCTAACGGGCCCGAGTATATCTTTGGAATAAGCCCTTAAGTGAATATAATTACTCGTCTAAATTTATCTAATAGAGAAATTTCCATCGCACCTTTCTCTAAACATATGAAACAGGTGAGTTTTAATGTTACAACAGAGGTTTTTAAGGGAGTGACGAAGACACGGCGCAGCTCGCTAGTTAGCTACATTGCTGCTACCGCTACTTCACGCGCCGCATGTGAGTCAGAAACCGGTTGTTAGCAAGGAAGCTAACAGACCTTGATCCAAAAATTAATCATTGTCTCGTTGTATTTGCTTTTCCTGGTAATCGACATTAAAGAGCTGCAGTAATTTCTTATTTTGTTGACGGCAGTTGTCGCTTTCTAAACGAAACGATCAGCGGTTGTCGTTCCGTGTTCGTTGCATCATCCATTCAAAGCTAAAATGTGAAATAATAACGAGAAACATCTGCGAACTTACTCCCTGGGGTTGTATTTAGAACTAATCTCCGTTAAAGCTCCTGAATCAACCACAAGAAACGTGAATAAAACGTTTCATTTTAAAATGGTTCGCTTTGTTTACTTGACATTGGAGTAATGCGAGGATTTGCTGACACAATTTATGTCTTTGATAAATTGCGGAAACCTCTATCAATACAGTATGTCAGCAGCAAATGTTTAAATTTCATGCAATAGAATTCATTAATGTAGAGCTTGTTGTCAAGCTTTGTTGTCTTGCTGCTATTGTACCCTTTAATTTGAACTGGTGATGTTGGAGTCATTTTATGTTATTTGACAGTCTCAGGGACACGTGTTTTATTCATGAGCAGTAAAAAATCAGCAAATATATCTACATTTCTTAGTGAAAAGCAGCTGTTTGGTCTCTTTTGCTATTTGAGGCTTGTGGATCAGTGATTCCCAACTTTTCTGGCTCTTTACTGGACATCTTGGCAAAAAGACTAATCTGGGTATATTACAGATTATAGACCTAATGTATGTAATGACCAGTGAACCTCTAAATTATTTCAAAATGATTTTGTTATATTCTGGTGAAGTTAGAGGTTAGATTTGGCCTTCCTACATCTATAAAACTCTACACATATGGTCAGTCACACAGGCTGACTATATGTGTAGAGTTTAGCCTACTTGAAAAGCAGTAGGCTGAACTACTGCTTTTCAAGTTGAATAATTTCATGACATTTTTAGAAATCAAACTCGTGATATTAGAAACACTTCAGATATTCTTATCTTTGCGTCTCTTTCTTTTATCGCAGCAATGCCGGGGCTCAGCTGTCGGTTCTACCAGCACCGGTTCCCAGAGGTGGAGGATGTTGTGATGGTGAACGTGAGGTCCATCGCTGAGATGGGCGCCTACGTCAGCCTTTTGGAATACAACAACATTGAGGGCATGATCCTCCTCAGCGAGCTGTCGCGTCGGCGTATCCGTTCTATTAACAAGCTCATCCGCATAGGCCGCAATGAGTGTGTAGTGGTCATTCGAGTAGACAAAGAGAAAGGTGAGTATAGGCCAGAGTATGCTTCTTCCTCTGTGTCTAAAGCTTCTTTATCTGTGTCTAAAACATCTTTCGATGTCTAAAACGTCTTTATTTGTGTCTAAGGCTTATGTTTAAATTGGGTCCTGAGAAAACAAGAATCATGTCCTGTCTTCTTTCTGCTTTGACTTTAGGTTACATTGATTTATCAAAAAGAAGAGTTTCACCAGAGGAGGCCATCAAGTGTGAAGATAAATTCACCAAATCTAAGACTGTAAGTCAGATTGTGGCTAAAGGCTTTCATGTTGTGCTGCACGTGACAATAGATCATTGTTAGAAAGACGTTGACATTGTGGTGGTTGTGTTTGCAGGTTTACAGTATCCTGCGACATGTGGCTGAAGTGCTGGACTACAGTAAGGATGAACAGCTAGAGAGCTTGTACCAGCGCACCGCCTGGGTCTTTGACGAGAAGTACAAGCGGCCGGGATACGGTGCTTACGATGTCTTCAAACAGGCCGTATCGTAAGTCATGGTTTTGAGCTGTCAGACACAAATGTAAGCAAGCAAATGATGATTTAGGTGGTCGAATCAAGTGTGAAATATGTTCGTCTCCTCCAGAGATCCTGCCATTCTGGACGGTCTGGACCTAACAGAGGAGGAACGCAGCATCTTGATCGATAACATCAACAGACGACTCACTCCTCAGGCCGTCAAAATCAGAGCAGGTAACGAGCTGCTGCAGATATAGTTTTCTGATTCCACTGCATTAAAAACACTGTGTTTGACGTGTGATCCGAGTGTGACCTTTAACCTCCTGCTGCTCTTTTCCCCACCTGCAGACATCGAGGTGGCGTGCTACGGGTATGAGGGCATCGACGCAGTGAAGGAGGCCCTCAGGGCCGGCCTGAGCTGCTCCACAGAGGTGATGCCCATCAAGGTAGCTGCAGCAACATCGTGTCTTCAGTCCCGGACCTCCAGTTAGACCAGAGTTACCCGTTTCTGTTTTACACTTTTATATATCAAGAGAATAAAACCGAGATGTTTTCATTCTTCACAGATTAATCTGATTGCACCTCCTCGCTACGTGATGACGACGACCACTCTGGAGCGCACGGAGGGCCTGTCAGTTCTCAACCAGGCCATGACCGCCATCAAGGAGAGGATTGAGGAGAAGAGGGGCGTCTTTAACATCCAGATGGAGGTGAGGGGCCGCATTTCTTCTAATATGAGCCTTTACAGCTCTGTCATTTGTTGCTTTGGCACAAATAAAGAAACCCCAACTGTCCCTTCAGCCAAAGGTGGTGACGGACACAGACGAGACAGAGCTGGCCCGGCAGCTGGAGAGGCTAGAGCGGGAGAACGCCGAGGTGGACGGAGACGACGACGACGAAGAGATGGAGGCCAAAGCGGAGGATTAGAGACCCTGATGAAGGCAGACGGGGGGGGTAAAAACAGCGGAAAAGTAGACTGGCCCGCTGTCAGTCCCACACATGAAAGCTTCCATGTTATCAACATTAACCGGCATCAGTGGTTCGTTTCCAAACATCCCAGTTCCACGAGATGTCTTCTTACCCACACGGGGAAAGTTGAAACACAAATTAAACATCTGTGTAGTTTCTATTTTTAAGCCAGCCAATCCTGAACGTTAATTTTCAATCAGTGGCCTTCACCTGACTCTCGCTAGTGTTCCCAGTGTTTGTGTGTGGCTCACTGGGGGGGTGATCATTTCTCTGCTTCAAGTTTCTATCGGCAAAATCTGTTCACAAGCTTCAATAAAAAGACCTGGAAGTTTTCATCTCAGTGCAACTTTGTCGGCTGTTAGAACATCCAGCATAGGGAGGATTTAATTCTTAAACGTGGAAGATGATATGAAGCAGGATCCACAAATTAGATTTCTTGCAAGAGTTGTTGAATTTTAAAATGTATATTCATTCATATTCATATTAAATGTGTATTCACAATTGTTATCCTGAGAAGTTACTCAGAAAATTAGTTCAGTACCATTACCAAGGATTCATTGATTGGTTCGTTTGAAATTCCTTTTGCATTTTACTGTTACGTAAAATTATTTTAATATGAATTATTGGCATCATGTTGCGTCTGATACCAAATGAAAATGAAGCATTTGTAGTTCCTCACTTTGACCACAAGAAGGTATCAAAAGCATTTACCATCAAGAGCCTGAATATTTTATCAGCAATGGAGTTTAACATGTCTTACTATTTGAAATGAATGCAATCGTAAAACTTACCGAAATCCTAGCTATCACTAGCCCCTTCTCCCTTCTCGTTAGTTTCCTAAAGGCAAAGTAGATGATTGTTAGTCTGGGTTCGAACACGAAGACTTGAGTAAAACTAAAATGTGTAGTACGGCCACTGACCACAGGAGGGCAGTGTCACCAATATGTGTTGATGTCCGGTGGTCGCTCAAAATATGAACGAACGAGCAGGAAATACATTTGATTCAATTTCACGAGAAAAGTACGACCAAAAACTGGTGACGAGTTTTTAATGTTTTTACATCATTTTTGAACGACTGTTACCGTCCAAATAAAGACGTACAAGGAGTTTTAAGTGAGATTCGTAAAGTGTCAAAATGGGTTAGTTTCTTGTATAAACGTGATAAAGTTGTGGGTTAAATCTACCGGTAAAAAACCAAGAAAAAGGTTCGAACTTTTTTCAAATAAAGCAGAAGTACAGTCAAATAGTGCAGGTGGTGAAAGGTTTTGGGGATGAGTCCAGGTAACCGGACCAATTACAGGGCAGATCTCATCGGGGAGGGCGTGGCCAGGAGTCCAGTAATGCACCAATCACAGACAAGCAACCCAGCACACCGGGCCAGCGGAAGTGTAGTCCGGGGGAAAGACGACAGATGAGAAGGAAATTCCTTCTCATTTTTGTGCGTTGGTACCTTGGATGACCCGCAGGAGACCGACGGCTTAAAGAACCGGGTTCGAACACGACGAGCCGTGATTTTACGCAGAGGAACCGCTTCCTGGAAGCCGTCACGGAAAATTTGAATCCCGGAGGAGCCCCCACTTATGTTAGGGCCCGTTTAGAGGAAAGGGAAGCAACATCAAATTACCCAGAGAGATTAGAGGGTAAAGTGTTTTATTAGACATTCAGAATTTTAGAATTGGTGAACAGAGATAAATAATAAAGATGACAAACGAACCAAAACAGATGACTTCCTGGTTGGCATGGCGACCGTGCTGCCATCGGGGTTTAGAAAGTCAATGTTTGCTGTGGGTCTGGGTCCATTTTATGTTTTCCAGTCATCCGTTCATTTCTACACACTGTTCTGTTGATTACACATTTACTTCCGACGTATATTAAATGGTAAAATGTTTCATTAACCATTAACCATTATTAACAAGGATTCCAACAATGCACCAATCATCGGAGCAGAAATCAACTGGGAGGGTGTGGCCAGAAGTTTAGCAATACACCAATCACAGGTCAGCAACCGTGACGACTGAAGAAACGGAACACCCTCCGTCCAGAGCTGCAGCCCCGAACACAACAAAAAGAATTCCTTCATCCCGACTTTTCGAGGTTTTCATCTCAGACGAACGAAGCATCGACTTGAACGTCTGGTTCCAGCGCCCTGACGCCCCCACGTTACGGACGAGTAGCTGCGTCTTTCCTCAGACGCGCTCTTTACTACCAGGGGGCTTTAATCACTGCTGCCTTACTCTGACGCTGCCGTCCTTCAGACAAATGGTTAGGGTTAGGGGTTAGGGTTAGGGTTAGGGGTTAGGGTTAGGGTTTAAGGTTAGGGGTTAGGGTTAGGGTTAGGGTTAGGGGTTAGGGTTAAGGTTAGGGGTTAAGGTTAAGGGTTAGGGTTAGGGGTTAGGGTCAGGGTTAGGGTTAAGATTAGGGTTTGGGTTAAGGGTTAGGGTTAGGGGCTAGGGTTAGGGTCAGGGTTTGGGTTAGGGTCAGGGTTTGGGTTAGGGTTTGGGTTAGGGGTTAAGGTCAGGGTTTGGGTTAGGGTTTGGGTCAGGGTTAGGGTTAAGGTTAGGGTTAGGGGTTAAGGTTAGGGTTAGGGACTGGGTTAGGGGTTAAGGGTTAAGGTTAGGGTTTGGGTTAGGGTCAGGGTTTGGGTTAGGGTTTGGGTTTGGGTTAGGGTTAAGGTTAGGGTTAAGGTTAGGGTTTGGGTTAGGGGTTAAGGTTAGGGGCTAGGGTTAGGGTTAGGGTTTGGGTTAGGGGTTAAGGTTAGGGTTAGGGGTGAGGGTTAAGGTTAGGGTTAGGGTCTCACAAAGGGACAAAGACAACTGACCTCTTTTACACTAATATTAAGGACAGTTTTGTTTCTTCCGCTCCTCCTCCAACCAGACAATCTTGTGCTTCTACAGGCGGTAAGTGTACACCTGTTGTGCAGAGGCCTGCAGGACAGTGAACACAACGATATACAGTACAGGACATTTGTGACGGAGTGACTTATAAATATTTGTGTTGATCTGGTGTTGCCCTGTAAGAAAGTAAAAGTTTTTTACCTAATAAGCCATGGATTACTAAAGAAGATCAAGCTGTGGGTCGGGGCCCATTTCATGTTCATTCATTTGTACACTCTTTTATTTTTGTTTGCTTGCTCGTTAGTTTTTTAAAGGTAATGTAGATGATTGTCTGAGTTTGGGCACGAAGACTGTAAAACTAAAATGTGTAATGCGACCATTGACCACAGGAGGGCAGTGTCACCAATATATGTTCATGTCCGGTGGGGCTAAAAAAAAAAGCATCAAACAAACCGGATATATATTTGAACTCAAAAACCAAAAAGAACATAAAGACAAAAAGACACAAAACCTTTTAAAAGAAAGAAAATACAAGAAAAATAAGACATGCATGCTGAATTGATATTCGAGCCCTGACCTGGGTAAATGTACTTAAACCACTTCCTGCTCAGTACATTCCCTGCCCTCCTGTGGCCATACTGAGTAACTACAACAGCAACAATACATGCAGGAGCTATACTCAATTCTATTATGAATAGTACTAACGCAGAGGGTAACACATATAGAAAAGTCCACAGACTAATAACTTAAAAGCCGTAAAAAAAATTAAAAGCTTGAAAACATAAAAGGCATAAAACAACATAAAAAACCCCCCATGAATTCGTTCATTTGCTATGCCTAAAGCAACAAGCATGAATTAACGTCTGGATCAACTCGCGATGCCAAAGGCCATGTTGGGGCGCGCCAGAAATTTCTTATTGGACCTCAGTGAGCTTTGCAGCAACCACTTTGTCCTGATACTAGCGTTATACTTGATGACTGTCGGGGTGTCTGGCATCTATTTATGTGCGCAAAGATACCTGGCCGGCAACGACACCACCTTGAAGGATGTGCTCGGCTGCCTCGCCCTGTTCTTCATTGGATTTTTTTTTATGTTCCTCGACTAAAGAGGTAAAGACGGGTAGATGATGGATATGAAAATAGATGATGGAAAGACAGATGATAGGTAGATGGCAGATGGATAGATAGAGACCCCGCTGGGTGGTTAACAAGTACAGTACTTCTTTTCCTGTCGGCTTTTACCTTCAGGGGTCGCCACAGCGAATCAGTTGCCTGTATTTAACTCTGTGTTCTGCATCTGATATGCTTTAAGTACATCATCAAAAGCCTTCAGAAAAAAAACATAGTATTGTTGTATTTACTAGCTATATATGTGTCAAACTATTCCTTGGAAATCCACACAAGTTATTTCGGAAGACGTGTGAATAATGTTATTCTACGTTCTTGAAGGATCTGTAATCGTGATGCCCTCTTGTGGACATAGGGGGTTACTACAATAATATTGATATAAAGTTAATTGATTGTCAATGGCTTCGGGTTGTGACTCAAAAAATTTCGACGGAACTAATGAGTGTATCATATCATCTTGATATTTCATGATTATTTCTTGACTTTATATTTTATATAATATTTCAGCTCACCTTCAACGTAGAATATGTCCTAGAACGTTAGTCATTGTGATTGGATTTTTTTGTTAGTTCATCATTTGTTGGAGTGTGCCTGCTATGTTCTATGACCGCCAGAGGGTGGCAGCAGAGCACCACAGTATGGAGTCAGGTTGAGCTGGATGTGATTTACTAACACATGTGACTGAATGTGAAGGTTGAATGTGATTATTGTGTGCGTATCGAGTTATTGTAATTAAACACAAACCCCTACACGGTCACTGTGGGTACAGCAGAGAGAAGCTGGTATGCTGTAGTGTAGTTGGAGCCTGTGTCCCGACCAACACTCAGTTTATTCCTGTGTGTGGTTGATTGTTCTTAGGAATAAATCGTCTTTGCGACAACTGTTTACCAAATTGAGTTAGCGTGAGAAGCTAAGAATCTATCCAAATGAAGCTGCCACATTGCTAACAGCTGACCAATTAACAATAATCAATAATTGGAATTTACCAAAATTCAAAATCCAAGCCACAATACTTTCAATTTGGCTCCGAGAATCCTGTAACGAATTTAAATTAGAAATGCCTGACGAGCCCCCAGTGATGTTACAACCCGTAGAGGAAAGGGGAACTAACACAATAAAACAGATGGAAAAGGGAAAGAATTATTGTAAAAGTCAAATTTACGATAAAATGGTTAAATAAGAAACAACGAAACAAACCAAGGAAGAGGGCCAATGGGTGTTGTTGTCGGGTCGTGGTGCACCAATCAGAGAGGAGTAGGAGTGTTGGAAAGGGCGTGACCAGGAGTCCCATAGAAATTACACCAATCAGAGAGGGGGTGAGCGGCGTGGAGGGCGTGGCCAGGAGTCCCAGATAGCAGCGTCTCAACAGACGGAAGTCATCAGGGTGGCGGCCGCAACAGGAATATTAGCTTAAAAATAGTCTAATTATATGTTTAACGCGCTTAATGAGAACGGTATCGCTATATTAAACACACAATTTATGTAATATTGATTATCGAATGGTCTTTTCGTCCCAGCTGACTACGCGTTTCCATGGCATTGACTTCTGAACAAATGCGGAAGTAAACTGGAGCGAACCATCTCACTTGTCTGAAAAATCTCTCTTCTGGAAGTCAAATCATGAGTTACTTTATCACATTCAGAGATGAGACACACACAGTTTAAAACTTTGAAGACCAAGCTCAATTTTTAATGTTTAATGCGAAATTAGTATATTCCAATTATTCAATTTCAATTATTTCAGAATAACGTTAACATTTTCCGAAAAAGACAAAAACAGCTGATCGGTTGATATAAATGTGCTGATATCAAGCACTTCATCTGTTGGCCAGCGGTCTGTATCCCATCTCCCCCTCCAGCTGCTCGGCAGTGAGAGAGCCCAACAGAGGCTGACAGTCAGGATTGAAGACAGAATAAGCGCTCAGTTCTCCAGGCTCACGCTCAGTGGGGCCACGGAGTCCTTCGTAGAGCCAGTAGAAGAGAGAGATCACAAAGAACGGCAAGCCAAACTCCAGTTCCACAAACAGCCCGAGCAGCACCAGCCATAGCATCACTTTGAGCAAAGTAATGTTTGAGAAGACAATTTGTTTGGATGCCAGCCATCTTCCAAGGGCGCTGTCCAGCAGCCAGTCAGTGTGGTCCTGCAGAGGAGACGCAGCAGGGGGTCCAGTTAGGTCAGTGTGGATCAACATCATCAGTAATGTGTGTGTTTCAGAGGTGCAGTCTGGATTACCACAGTTTGATTATTAATTATTAAATGTTACCACTATTAGTTGATGTTGTCTTTGAGTGTTGTTCTAGTTATCAATTAATAATGCGGTTTTTAAGGTTAAATTTTGAGATCACTGTCTTGTAACTTGTAATGGATAATTCAATGAACTAAAACTGAGAACTACTTTCCCCACAATCTGATGTTTTCATGTTATTTTCATATCAACTAAAAACATGAACATTCACTTAAAAATTTAAAATTAATTGCGCTCGTTCTGACTTTAAACGGCAGGTCCTTGGAACCACGTCTCACCCTTCTCTCGGCGCTCTGCGGAGAATCTCTCCTGTTTTCTGTTTCTTCTTTGGGCTGATCGTCCGTCTGGGGAACCGGGTCAGTTACTGTCCGGTCTTCATCTTTTTTCTCGGCTTTTTCTGCCTGTCGTCTGGCTCTAAAATCCGCAAGCTTCTTCTCCATCTATACAACCGACCAGTCCCTTTAGCAGCGTCAGGTTCTATTAGCTTTATTAGCCGTACTTTAGCTAGAACAGCTGTTCCAAAGTTTAGAAGTTACTCAAAGCTTCATCATGGCGGATTTCCTTTAATATAAAATCTTTCTACATCAAAAGGTAGTTTTCACTTGCTGTCACATCTTTAACTTGAACTCAGACGACATTCTTGCTCATTTATTACCGTCTCAAGTCGTTTGTTTACCTTTTACATCCGCATCTGTCTGTGCCGGAAGTTGTGTCGTAAAACGCTTCAGACTGTCGCAGAACTGTCGTAATCTGATATTTCCCCACCCCACAGGTTTGCTGCAAGCTAGTTTCTGATCAGTGGTGGGTTCCCACACCTTTACATCTTCATGTCCGGCTGTTGATGCCTTTTAACTTCGGTTTGTGACTTTCTCCAAAGGTAACGCTGGTTGATTTTAGCTTCTAAGCTATCGATCGAAAGACGTTCGTCGATGCGTCAATATCGACTCAATGTCCAGCTGATGCTGTCGTGGAAGAGTTCATATTAGCTTGTTAACTTCGGTGTGATCAAAGAAATTGAAATATAGGATGAAGGATGATTCTTTGAATTAAATGTTAAGACTATTAACGTTTTCTGAATGTTAATGTCGTGCATCTTTATTTATAACGTAGATATGTTAGATATAGAGTTATTTGTGTGTAGTGAAGGAGAACCAGTCTGTCACAGGTGTGGTATTCTTATAGACATCAAATCCTCACCTGTCTGTGTTTTTATGTGGTTGGAGTACTTAAACATGAAAGTATTTTGGAAGTAGTTAGATGATGCTACTTTTAGCAATTTCTTAACATCGATGTTTGCAAAGTCAAACCTTTTCCTTTGATTGTCCAGCTCTGCAACTGGTTTCTTTGCTTGAGTCAACCTGGAAGAAGATAGGTGTTTGTAATTTTTTTTTTTTTGTCCTTCCGGCTCAAGAAGTCTCTGATTAGGTTGTTTTATTTGCAGACATGGCCTCAGCTCCAGCACAGCAGCCCACCCTCACTGTAGAGCAGACCAGAGGTGAGCGCAATCACATAAATGACATTTGATTGGTTGTAAACGTATGTGTATCCCAATGTGCTTTTATACATGAAATAACATTATCTACATGATGCATACCATAGAAGCTGAGTTCCTGATGCTTTTCTTTCACAGTGGTCCTAAGTGAGGTCATCCAGGCTTTCTCTGTACCAGAAAATGCGGCGAGGATGGAAGAGGCTCGAGAAAGCGCCTGCAACGACATGGGCAAGATGCTGCAGCTGGTGCTTCCTGTGGCCACGCAGATTCAACAAGAGGTTATCAAAGCGTACGGCTTCAACAACGAAGGAGAGGGTGAGCAGAGGGCGGCGCTGTAAGAATTAGATTTAGTTCAGGGCTGGAAAATGCTGTCCTCCTCTCACGTCCTTCACGAGAGATCACACGTCTTTTTCCACACTGATCTCTCCTCTGCCTCCCTTCCAGGCGTCCTGAAGTTTGCCAGATTGGTGAAGATGTATGAAACACAGGATCCGGAAATCGCAGCCATGTCCGTCAAACTGAAGTCCCTCCTGCTGCCGCCGCTGTCCACGCCACCTATAGGGGGCGCCATTCCTGCCTCATAGGAAGTCTTCACATTCATGGCTAAGGATGCATCTCATGCTTTGATCGTCATCAGCTCACTGTCCTACAAACATGTTTATCATTCATTCCTCTTTCCTAAAAAATGGATTTATCATAAAAAAAAACCACATTTCATCTACATTGTTATTTAAAGCAGCCTTATGAGGACATGTTAAATTATTGCTTTTTCAGTGTTTCAGTATTTGTTACATTACTCACGTCATTGATCCTTGAATATTTTCCTTTAAGGACATCTTTTTAAATCATTTTATGCCATTTTTATATGCCGTAAAATGCAGAAATGTCACTTTTGTTATCCATTAAATTTTTTTTGTGAGGCTGTCGTGTGGTTTTTATCAAGAAAATGTGTGAAAAGGGGAAAAATGTTCGTATACATAACTTTATTGTTGTAATAAGGCTTCATCAACATTTTATATTTACCACATCTTTAAAAATACCAGTGTTCACAGACTTTCAGATCTATGCATTTCCTCTAAAGGCAGCTTCCCTTTTAAGGTTAACACATGACTTTTCTAACGTCTGTTTCCACACCTGCTCTCTTCCTGGGTTTCAGGTTTCTTTGTGACAAATCAAGGTGATAAAAATAAATACTAGTCAAGATAAAAGTGCACCAGATTCTTAGATCACTTAAAATTACAACACGAGTTTATAAATTAAGTGTTTTTTCTTGAAAGGCAAACTGTGCAAAACCAGTGCACCCAGTAACCGATGTGAAAGTAACTACAAGAGCAGGTGTTTTGTTCCGGATTTCAATCATGAACTGATTTTAAATCTGACATCTTTGTGTGTTTTGTCCGTCATCGACTAGAAAACATTTGGTATGTAGAAAAATAAAACAAGGTTTGGTTTCTTCCTCCTGGGTGTCGGGGATTGTTAGAAAGTGAAGAACATTGCTTTGATAATTAAAAATCAGCTGAGGGGTTCTGGGATCCATCAGTTCATTACATCGGTTCTGGTGATAATGATGGAAAACAGCCACGACGAAAAGGAAAGGCCTTCACATTTCAAAGTGGCGGAAAATGCTTTCGACGTATCCCAGCACCCTCTGCCAGTTGGGCCCGTCTGCCTTCAGCATCTCCTCTGTTGTCTGTCACACCGTTAACAAGCAGAAGATTAGAAGAGACAAGTGGTTTAATTCCATTTAGGAGTTATTTTAAGGAAAGCCAGGAGAATTTGACATAAAGACGTCTCACCAGAGTGGCTGCGATCCCCACGCTCTCCCCAGTCTTAAAAGCAAGATCTAGGTTCTCCATCTGTGAACCAGAGTCAGACGGTTAAGGTCAGGGTTTAACATCCTCAGATGCATCCATTGTCTGTACATATTCACCTTGTCTGCCGGGTTGAGGGCGTCGTACGGGACGAGAGTCGGTACGTATGTGTGATACACGGCACAGAACGCCAAGCCGTCCTCCCAGCTGCTGCTGAAGTTTGTGATCTCAATGTTCTGCCGTAAAAACATCATGAGGAGAAAATACAGCTGGTCTAGAAGCTTACCCACCCCCGACTCCCTCTCCTCCTCTGACCTTGTAACCTCGGGTGCGACCTTGGCACCAGCGCAGCAGGGAGTTTCTTCTGGAGCCGCCGTGACGCCTCAGCAGAGCGCTGAAGCCGTCCTGAGGCCTGGAGGACGAAGAAAACATCTTGACCCATCAGAACAGATTAAAGCCACATTTTTACGCTCACGTTTTCAACTGAGTTTTAAGAGAAATGCCATAAAATTCCTTACTTGATGCCATCTGAGCTTTGGTCCTCATCTTGTTTTCCTGCAGACCAAAAGAACACCAGCGTTAAAATTTTAATCCGTTGACCAAGATGAATCTGAAGGTGGTCCAGAACGCTCACCGGTGTAAAAGCTGGACCAGCTGTCCTGCCGCTGGAGGATGCGCTCCATTCTCCTCTGTTTTTGTGGTTCTTCTTTCTGGAAGCATGTAGAAATATTTGTGCGTTAAAAGCTGAATGCTGTTTAAAAAAGGATTCCGACGTGTTCTACCTTGCACAGAGGCAATGTTGTGCTTGTGTTTTTTGAGTTTCCGTTTTCACCGGAGCCGTCAGGGGGGAGGACAAGACGAGAGAGACTCCTAGAAGATGTTTGTTTTTTCAGCTGGTGTCAGGATATGAAACTGCCTCTACTGCCAGTATTAATGTGGACTCACCAGGATCTTTCAGACAGCATCACGATCTTCCTCGGATCTCTCTGCTTTTCCTTCTTCTTCTCCAGGGCGGCCAGACTGCGAAGGTATCCCTCCGCCACGCCCTTCCCTCTCAGCGGCGTGCCCTCCGATCCATTCGCCTCCTCAGGATGGTGATTCCCAACATCTTGCCCCACTTCCTGGTTAGTCCCGTTCTCTTTTTGCTTTTCAACATGTTCAGCTTCATTTTCAGCTTCCTGGAGTTTTCCCTCCTCTATATTACACATTTCCTTCTTGGAGTCTCGTCTCTCCATCTCTTGAACACAGTGCGATACGTCCTTTAATCCGTGTGTGTTCCTCAGAGCGTCCGGCTGCTCCTGCTGCTCCTGCTGGGTGACTTCATGTAGTTTCCTACGGGTGTCTCTGTGTGTGGCCCTCACGTTCTCCAGCTCCTTTTCCTGCTGCTCCTGTCTGCTGAGGGCCTGGGCCAGCTGCTCCTCCACCGCCCTGTGGCGCTCCTGAAGCAAACCTAAAGCCTCCTCCGCCTCCCCCCGCAGCCGGTCGGCCACGGACACCGCCACCTGCAGGTCACCCTGGAACTGCTGCCACTCCAGCCTCTCTCTCTGTCACAGACGACAACACAGAAATAGATCATCATTATGGCTCTAATCCTCGTCTTATCTCTTGAACATCCCTCACAGAGCACGACTTCTATCTTAACTCACCCGCAGCATTTCCCTCAGCGTGTCCACCTCCTCCACCAGCTCATCCTTCTGTGTCACCAGCCGCCGGAGCAGCTCTGATCAGTCCAGAGTGGATTTAAAAGTAATCAGGAGAGATAAGTCATCAATAAGTTGTGTAGAACGACTTTGATCCAATTTTTAATAACACAAGAAAAGCTTAAGCCTCAAAGCCATCACTGGTGACTTCATGCACGTCATTAAGTAGTGAGAACAATCTTGACTTGATAATTAAGTCTTTGTACTTGAATCAAAAATGCATATTTTTGACAGAGTTTTTAGGAAGTTGCACCAACAGGACCTACCCACTGCTCCTGTGGTGACATCGGCGTTGGGGGTCAGACCCAGAGACGCCCCGTAATGCTCCATCAGACTGACTAAAACCAGAGTCATCTCCTCTCCTGCTCTCTCGTCGGCAGCCTGCGGCTCCAGGCCGCTGTCCCGCTCCTGCCAGCTCCGCTCTGAGGGCGACCCCCCTGTCGGAGGCAGGGACATGGGGCTGCTCGCCGCCTCGCTGGCGTTCGCCTCCGAGCAGGTGACCCTGTCCACGCTGATCACAGCCCATTCTGAGGGAGCGCACAGCTTCTGCGTCCAGTTAGCCGCCGGAGAGGCGGAGGGAGGGGTGGCGCTGCCGGCTGGCGATGGCGTCTGTGGCTGATCGGAGGATGATAGAGAGGATAAGGCCATGGCAGACAGCTCTGCCTCTGAGGGAGTGGTCGGAGCCGTGTGGAAGAAATCCAATGGCGAAACTAAAGGAGGGCAATAAATTGTAAATTGACCAACGTCATGGAGGCAGAAGATAAACCGTCCTGTCCTTGAAGAGTCAGCTGAATGTAAAGCTCCCGTTCTTTTCCTTGATGCAGATGTAAGCGCCGAGCATCTGCCCCCCGACTAATGCAGCAAAAACCCTCTCCTGCCAATGTGTTGATGGGCAAACACTCACTCTGTACCCCCATGTGGCGACTTCCAGGAAGAAATGAGACCTTACAATAATCTCCAAACAGCAGCTCTCCCCGTTTATACAATCACACTTTTCTGCATCTGCATTCCCCACCCGGTTAATTTATTGATATTTAGTCACGCAGTTTGTTTTCTGCATGAACAGCCTAAAAACACCTCACGCCTTCGATTAGTGATGTCACCGCCGTGCTATTTTCGTGCAATAACGACCATACGCTTCTTATTATAGCGTGCATTAGTTCTAAAGTGCTCCAGCTCAAATCTTTTCATGCTCCTTCATCTTCCTTGCCCTTGTTGCCGTGGCGCAGGATTCTGCACACTCATCATTTCTGCGGCGTCAGCATGGTGAAGACTGGCGGGCTGTAGCGGGGCAGCTATTCTCATCCTCAATGTGGGACCGCTCTGACAGCCAGGAGAGGCAAACAAGGAGCTGCATCTTAAACAGACGTGAGGATTAAACGGAGTCAGCAGCAGACTCCATATCTTGAGGTGTAGGAGGTCGCATGGGGCGGATTTGCACGGGGTGTGAGTCAAAATGACTGCAGACTGAAGGAAACTGGAGGCGCAAGCAAAGATTTGATGTTCCTGAATCAAAGTTTAACCCAATTCTGTGTGATTAGAGCCGGCATTTGATTGAAAACTGCTGATTCCTGGGTGCAAAGCGTCTGTGATCATACAGGATATGACATCATATGTAGGGTGTCGATGTTCAGGACTTGTCGTGTGACGTCATACCTGTGGTGTCACGACATTCTCTGCCGTTGTGGTTACCCATGATCCACCTGGAGAGGGGCTGCCCTCACCGTTCTTCACCGTGTCTTCTGGTTTTATGACGTCAGATGCTGTCTGGACAGGAGGGGTAAAAATAAAACTTTGTTGAATGTGACTCATCGCTGAAGCCTCAAAGCACCCCTGACTGACTCAGCAGGAAACGAGAGTCATGACTGAGATAAAATGTGTGATTAAAAAAGTACAAATTCTGACAATTTGTTTAAAATATACAAAATTAGCCATTTTTAATGCAAATATAGGAAAATCTGCTGGGTTTTTGTGAATGTTAGTGTTAGCTTTGTTTGAAGCTAAGCATGATCAAATATGAATGTTTCACATATTTTAAATTACTGACTGAAGGAAAAAAAAGAAGATTTTTCTTAAATGTTCTTCACAATTATTTTTCTATGCATGCAGAATAATGTAAATTTGAAGTTGAAATAAATACCAGGGTCAGTTTGTGCAGTTTACTGAATTTCTCTCTCTCTCTCTCTCACACACACACACACACACACACACACACACACACACACACACACACACACACAATTATATTACTTTTGACGTTAATATGACAATGAAATTCTTTAGAATTATTATTATTAGAGCTACTCCCCTTCAAAATGGTAACCAGACATCTGTGCCGTTTGCTCGGCAGTTGGTTTTACTATGATTATAATTTTAACATAAAACAGTTACACACCTTTAGACAGTGTCATATACACACAGCAAACATGTGTTCCAGTGTAAACACGGACTCCTCTGCAGCCAGGATGAGTTTTGTGTCACATGGTGAACAGAACCAACCAAACCCCATTGAAAGATTTTACGATTTAAATCTCTGGTGGCTGTTCAGCAAAGCCACGTCCACTAAAGGTCAGATCTCACCTCAGCATGACGTCGGCAGCATCTCTATGGATCATTCGGTATATTTAATTATGAAGATGCACATTAAAAAACAACGTTTTTTAAACTCTACCTGACGTCCACTGGCCTTCTTTTATACTAGACTATAATTAAGATACCACCAAATCTGACTACTAGGAACAAAATGCACACCACATTGAGTGTTTCATAAAATGTCAAGTAAGAAATGTGTTTTTTTTGTGTGTGACAGTCCTGCGCCTACGAATCCACGAATTATCAGCCCACTCGGCCGGGCAATGAAGTTTGGAATCGTGTTTTTGTTTCCCCCCAAAAATAACGACCTAAACCGGCGCATGTGATATAAATCCCTCATCTATTTTACCCGGGAACTCGTCCATTTTTATTCGTCCTACCTTGTCAATGCAGCTGGCCGCCCTCCAGTTTCCTCTCCGGGAGCCTCGAACACCCCCCCCACCACCACCACCACCCTTCCTCCGGATTATTCTGCGTCCCGTCTCCGAAATTCACCGCAGAACAAATCTGTAGTCGCTACGTGTTTTGCATCCAGCTCACAGAGATGGAACTATCTGATGATCTGATTTGGGTAGTTCGGTAATTTCCAATAAATGCTCTTCCTTTAAATCCGATGCGACAAAACGCACAGAAAGACGCAGACATGACCTGGATGCGCAGCAGACGCACGTTGGGTCGACGTGAGCGACGACATTATTTCATGTTCGAACCGTTTTCACGCAAATAAAATATTTACATTAATAGAAAATGAACTAATATTAATTTAGTCGTATATTCATGTCATAAAATTTCATGTCTCCGGTAATAAATTGAACCGGAAAGCAGCTCAACCCGCAGGACGCCGGTCAGCTTTGAACGCAGGTGTGGTGAAACGCAGGTAACTGGGCTGCGCCTCACGTGGTCTTGATTACGTCACGAAGTACCAATCATATCCACGTGACAGGTAGAGAAATCAATAATCTCAGATAGAACTCAAGTATGCAGGAAAATTCAATCATAAAGTTTCAAACGGAAATTAATCTAGTTGCAAGATGACACAAAATTATTTAGAAAGACATGTTCCAAAGAGGTTATTGATGATTTTCTAGGATCCAGATCAATTTGTAAAATGTTCACACACTTGGCTGTTGAAGTTTCATCCGGAAAAATATTAAGTCATGAGAATAAACCCACACAAAGCTGAAAAACACGACTCCTTCTCCAGCTCCAGTGAGGGCAAATTATTGAGTGACACTGAATACCAGAAGGACCTTTGAGTAATGATCAGCAACTGAAAATTGATGTTGATAGAAACCAACAGAACCAACAAAGGAAACTAATGAGAGCAATTATAAGATTGTATGAGGACCTAGATGAGAAAATCTTTAAATGATGAAGTTGATGAATCTGCAAAGACTTGGTGGTAATAAAGAGGTGTAGTGACATCCATTCATCCATTCCTCCATCCATACATACATGCATCCATCCATCCATCCATCCATCCATCCATCCGCCGATCGATCGATCTGCACCATGGACAGAGCAGTGACCTCTACTGACCTCTAGTGGCCAACTTCAGAACTGAAAGGACTATTATTGTCAATGAGAGAGACATATTTAATATTTAATATAAGTATAAACGATGTGCTTGATTTTTTTTTTTTAATTCTGTTTTCTGGTAGATTTTTTGTCTTTTTTAAAAAGTTGCATACAATGATTAGTTTCTCACACGTAGGAGCAACTCAGATTTTTTTTTTTTTTTTTACTGTTAAATTTACATTATTTAAATAAATCCTACACAGACTTGACATTTTCTGACTAACAAAAAACACAAGAGTGAATATTCGCGTTTCATTTTTGCAAAGGTTATGCAATCAATGTTCCAATGTTGTAAGTGCAGTTTGATTTACAAGACTGTAAAATCTATTTGTCTCAGGAGTGTGAGCAAAGGTTAGGAAATGCAGGCAGTCCTTAGCTTCTGGCTGTTTTTATGCACCGTGCCCACACACTTCCTCGGTGACCTATAACCACTCCACACCACCAAATCAGTTTCTGAGCATTGGAAAACACTCTCACTGAGTTTCTTCACCATAAACCCACTCAGTTTTATTAGCATAAATTCTTCCTCCAAAGCTTCAGGCAGTTTAAAACAAAACTAGTTTTTTTTTTTTTTTTTTTTTAGTGCCTCACCTAAAATATCTTCAATAGTAAATGTGCAAATGTGGAGGAACAACACCGCAATTAAATCGAAAACTCACAGATAAAGTTATTTTACAAAATTATTATTATTATTATTATTATTATTATTATTATTATTGAATCATCAGGGTGCATATGCGTTACGTAAGGGATTTGAAGCTTGTATCTTTATGTTTAGATAGATAGATAGATAGATAGATAGATAGATAGATAGATAGATAGATAGATAGATAGATAGATAGATAGATAGATAGATAGATAGATAGATAGATAGATAGATAGATAGATAGATAGATAGATAGATAGATAGATAGATTTTCATTAAGACGAACATCTCTCTTTTCCTTCAACGTCTCTCAATAAAATGGTGATTTGCGTAAAGGTGGACAACCTATCCAAGAAGAGCGTTACGTCCATCCCCGCCCTTCTGACGCCCCGTCGTGTTGAAGAGACTAAACTGATTGATCAAATTATATTTCTTTGTAAAGACGTTTCCTGATCTGCCAGTGAAGCAGCCGCACGCAGGCGTCCGCCCGCTGCGCGTCCTGACTTTGACGCGTCCGTGCGCCGAGAAGTTCTCTCCGTGACATCCTACCAGGATGCTGAAGATGAAGACTTTATGAAAATGGCGTCTGATGTAAGCTGCCTTCATAACAGGAGCTGTGCCACCAGTGACCACAACAACAACAACAACAACAACAACAACAACAACTACAACAACAACAACATCAGCGCCTTCTAATTCGTCTCCAGAGGATGAGGTCCGCTGCCGCACGGGGAGTTGCGTCGGAGGAAAAGGCGCACAAGAGCCGCCGTCGTGATGGGAAAGCGCGGTCGCTTTGCTGCAGCTGTTTGTAACGAGCGAGGCGATGATGAACATCATGGACACCAGGGGACATGACCGCCTGTCATTCATCTACCACCCGTTTACTATCGAGGAAGAAGTGAGCTTCTCCGAGGAGGAAGATGTCAGCGCTGAAGAAGGTAAGACGGGGAGGAGGCGCGTTCGTGCATGAACCCGAAACAACCTGACGACATGATGATGAAGGCTGGGGGGGGCCCCCATCTGCATCACACCTGGTCCACGCCACAGGTTTTGTAGGGCGTGAACGACCCCCTTTCCACCCCTGTGTGTTTTCCCCGCATCCAGCGACCATCAGCTCCGGTTGATGCTCAATTTGCAGGCGGGTTTGGGGAGGGGGGGGGACGCAACTTTGACACTTACTGGATCTAATCACGCATGGTTACTGCTAAGAGTAGTTTAAACTCTGGGTAAATAAAAAGCCGATCGAAACTATAACAGACATGAAATTGTTATAGAAACACGACTTAATTGTTTCACAAAACAAACGCGACACGCAAGCTGCGTTTTCACGGGAAATAAAGTCACCATTTCCAGATCTACTCCAAAATTCACTGGTTCCACATTTCCCGCTTCTTTAAACCAGATACTTTATGTAAATATTAGATTGATAAAATGCTTCAACAAATCCGTCTAAGACTCGATGGTTTATCTTTTCCACCTGTGAATTTATTTAACGTTAAAAAGGTAAAGAAGTCATTCAGGAACGCGCTGTTCAGTCTTCTCCGACGCGCCGTGTGTGTAGGTGGGAATTATTTGGAGGAGGAGGAGGAGGAGGAGGAGGGAGGATGAAGGTGCGCGCAGGAGGAGGAAGGCGGGGGTAAGAAGAACCCTTTTGTGAATGACTGGGGTGGGGGTGAGGAGGGGGTGGGCACCTTCTCCTTCAGGTTTCCTGTCTGCAATGCCTACATGTTCCCATTGTGCCTCTGCCCTCCATTCTGTCAATGAATGTATGTGTGTGTGTGTGTGTGTGTGTGTGTGTGTGTGTGTGTGTGTGTGTGTGTGTGTACGCATGTGTGTTTGTGTGTGTGTCTGCAGTGACTCAGCTTTATTGTACTATATCTGTCATCCATCTTTTCATCTGTCACAGGTGTTACCATGGCTACTGCAGACTCACTGCTGTCTTTTCTTTGAGAAGGACTCAGGTAAGAGGCGGGAGGGGTGACTCAAGTCAAACACAATGAAGCCATGCCTTCACACTCACAGGCGGCTTCAGTTTGGGGGTGCATTCCCTTTTTCTACTCAAGTGAAGGAGATTAATCACTTTTTCGTGTTGGTGTTTTAAAAAAAAAACAAAAACAAAGAAAAAACTACAAGAAATCAACGTCTTCCCAGGCCTCTGTTAAACATTCATTAAATTATTTTACATATTTTTAATGTGCGCCATTTTCCTGCACAAAATGTGTTAGTAACGTCTTCATTTGTGTCCATTTGGTAAACTTTCATTCCATATTTTCTCTCTTCTGCTGCCTATTGAGACTTAAATGCAAGCCAATAAGAGTCAGAGCCCCATCCATGAAGTTGCGGGCAGCAAACAATGAGCTGCAAAACGCTGAAACGTTCCACAGATTTGAATCCAACCTGCAAGATGGCAAAGACAGGAAACAAAGCTCACAATGTGGCTGGGGTGGAGGTGCGGGTGGGGGTATTAGCTGTTGTGATGAGTGTGGAGTCGGGGCATCAGGCATGAAGGAGAGGGTGGTTAATGACTGCAGTTAAACTCTGCAGGTCTGCTTCGCTCAGCAGAGGTCAGAGGGAGGTCAGGGTGGGACAGTTTTGGACCACAGGAGGCCCAGATTTAATAAAAGACGGAAGTTTTATTCACATCTGAACTGAAACGGGACAAACAGCAGCAGGACTCAGCTTCAGGTCTGAAATACGATGAATGAGTGATTCCGGAGGCGGAAAATCCACCACTCATCCAATCAGAAGCCAGGAATGGTCCACTGGGAAAAAAAAACAAAAAAAATCTGAGGAAAAAAAAAGCACCGCAGGGATCCGTTGTGTTTTTCTTGTCATTTTCTGGACATCATAGATTCAAATTCTGCTTCACATCATCAAAAAATAGCATCACTGACATGTTTCAAGCTGGACACCGAGATGAAATGATTTTTAAGTGAAGGGAATTTCACTTATGCAAGTATGAATCCAGACCCACCACAGGTTGTTGCTACAGAATTCAACAAAGAACAAACATTTTGAGGTTCACTTTGGTTGTTTTTACTCTTTAATACTAGTAATATCCTTCTTACTTGCAATTTTAACGTTGCAGTGTCGTTCCAAGTCAAAACACATAGATAAAGACTTTAGGATTGCAATTTTTTTACCGCATCCGCTGCACTGAAACCATCATCTGTGAGTTAATTAGACTTTGAAAACAGGTCTTTTTAGGCGTTAAAAACGGATTGACGGATGTTTGAGCGCACACACAACACAGATTATCTCTGAGTTAATCGTGTGTGTGTGTGTGTGTGTGTGTGTGTGTGTGTGTAGTCTTGCCGTGGTTTTACAGCTTTTGTCAGCACATAGGCTCCAGATGAGCGCCGCTGTGGGAACGTCTCTGCTCGTTTGATGTGCATAACCTAAAGAATCCTTCCTCCTTTCCTTTTGTCTTTATCGGCCGTCCTCAGAACTTACTCATCATTTTCTCAAGGTTGAAGCAGAATGTTAATGACTGGACGTGGATGATTTTTAAGGAACATAAAGCGGGAGCGTTAATGCCATTTATGACATTTGGAGAAGGAGCTAAAATGAGCGTAATGAGAATTTGAAAAGTGTTGACATGCCTTCTGTTTCTCATCTTTGAATATGCATACATGTTTAATATTTCAGATCAGGTTATTACCACTAGGTGGGGCTGTTTACTAAGAGCTGTCCCGACAGACCCACCAGTGGATTCAAAAATCTGTCCATTCTAGAATCCACTAGAGACCGTTTAGAATCATGCATGTTCTCAGTTTCTTAAAATGCCAAACAGTTTGTGTCAGCAGAAATAACGATAAAATTAATCATCGGATCACAAAGTTTTCAAATCAGGAATCTTTTTCTAACCACACGCACGAGTCAGGATGACCTCAGTGCCCTCGCAGCTCGTGTACGTTGGGGGACAGAGCAGCACACTAGTGTAACCACAATCCTGACTCCACATGCGTCATTTACCATCTTATCACCCATTTAAGTTATTCAACGTGTAACATTTGGGAAGAGACAGACGTTTGTGGGCTTGTGTGAACAATCTGACGTCAGCTGAGAGGAGGCTGAGCCCCCGTTTCACACCTAATCCTAAAATATCTGTGCTGGGCTACGTGAGAATAAAAAGTTTTTCAGGATTTCCACATTATTTCATAATAAAGTAACTCAACCATACAAGCCTAGAGTTGTATTTAGTGACAAATCGAACCGTCATATTTTGACGTAGTTGCTACTCAAGATTAATAACGATCGGGAATATTCGTCTACAGAAAGAAATGTCTTCTAGGTTTGAAATTCTTTGTGCTCCATGAATCACAGCCTCCTCATTTCAAATCCTATAGAGACCACATGAGGAAAGAATAACTCGTTATAAACACGATTAACGTTTTTCAACCTGTTTTACAATCTCCCACACTGGGGAAACATTTTTATGCTCTTGGTTTAACAGAATTCAATTCTCAGGACAACGAATTTAACAGTGTAATGAATTTTTACTACTTTTACGTTGAGGGTTAGGGGTTCACCTGAAGGGATGGGGGTCACAGATACATGGGTGCTTCCATTCATACAAACTAATAGCTGTTTTTTTTTTTTTGCAAACTACACATTGCACAGGTCTGGTCAGTAAAAGTGTTTAAAAATCCATTACATCTGCGACGGCGCTGTGGCGTAATGGATAGCACGCTCAGCCAATTAGTATGTACAGTACGTGCACTTAGAAAGGTCGGCTAAAGGGTTCACAGCGTGGAGGTCGCAGGGCCCACGGTAACCGCAGCAACGATACTAGAGAAACATGATCATTCCAACTGGAACATCAGCTCAAAATGATGTTAAAGAGCATTTCTTTCCCAGCATTCACCTGAAAATTACTCATCAGATGACACCTATGATACTTATCCAGTCCGGTTTGACCCCACATGAGGTCATTCATCTGTTTTTAGCTTGATGTTCCTGTGTCCTCATCCGAGTGGACCTTCTTTTCGCTATCTGCATCACTTATTGCTGATGCATCCTTTTTTTATCCTGTGAAGGAGCAGCTATGTTCCTATTGAGTGGCGTCTCGACTTCCTCAGAATATTAATAAGTCTTATTAGACCTGAAATCAATATGATCCCTTCCAAAATCTGTATTTATTCCACTCTCAACCTCAGATGCTCCGCCGTTGCTGTAGGACAGAGGAGAGGCTGGTGAAGGAGGGAGGACGTGAGGGGAATGTGAGGGTTTGGGAGGAGATAGTTGGCAGTTTGAAAGATGGGAAATTTGTTCATTTCTTGATTTGCTCGGATCGCTCCAGTTTCTACCCAAAGTTGGAGCATGGATTCTGGTATTCCTGCGTAACTTTCACCGTTCTTCTTTGGCTTTTAAAACACCTGCACATGGCCCGAGAAACGTGTCTGAACTCGGTGACATCAGCGAGATCCCTACAAGACCAGGAAACGACTCTCTCCCCATCAGCCGGACGAGTGATGTCATCACGGGGTGTGTGTGTGTGTGTGTGGGGGGGGGGGGGGGGGGGGGGGGGCGAGGTTGGCTGAGGTTTTATCGGATTTGATGCTTTATGACCAAGATCACCAGACGTACAAACACACGGGGCCAGAAGTCATTTTGCGCCAAATAAGATGGGAACATGTTATAAATACCCTTGAGGGTGGAACGGGAGCGTGAGGTGAAAAAAAAAAAAAAAAAAACCCCAAAAAAAATCCCACAGAGAGACGGAGATGCAGATAGAAACGAGAGGGGGGAAGAGGGACAGCATGAGTCTGCATGCTGATGGGGAGAGGAGCGTGTGGAGCCACACAGAGCTGCAGAATCCTGAATCCAGCAGATGAAGACTCCGGGTTCTTGTTTTGCGTCAATCCGTGGGAGCAACATGCAGCTCGCCCCGCTGCCTCGCACTGCTGCAGTGGTGGAGTAAATGCGGAGCTCAACACTGCTCCAGGTGATCCACAGCAGCCCAGCCCGGCAGACTGCTCCCTCCTCAGCTTTCCCTCTCCTCCTCCTCCTCCTCCTCCTCCTCCTCCTTATCCTTCTCCTCTTCCTCCTCCTTTTCCTCCTCTGTCAAAGATTCGTTCCTTTTGAGGGCTGCAAAACAAAACAAACAAACAAAAAACAACAAAAAAAAAAAAAAATCAAGAAAGGGACAGAAAAACAGAGGAGGAATCCTGCTTTTTCCCTCCCATCACCCTCCCCATTCCATTCTCAGATGTGAAACACCTCTGCATGACTGTCCGCCGCTTCCCCGTCATCGTTTGAAGACGCGCCGCATACGTGCTCCAATGTCTCCGGAACATAGACTCGCTGCAAGGTAGGAAGACTCTGTCTTTAAAAAAAAAAAAAAAAAAAAAAAGGCTTCTTTTGCTCGATACATGAGATTTCTTATGTGCATCGGTTACTGCCTCGTATGTGTGTGTGTGTGTGTGTGTGTGTGTGTGTGTGTATTTAACAGGTAGATGAAAAGTTGCCACAGCAGATTAGTATTCCTCGCAGCATGCACAGATTGAAAAAAAAAAAAAATGCTCTCAAGGGTTAATTTTTATCTAAATCTTTTCAGTTTTTTGGGCTGGGGGAGAAGGGGGGTGGGGGTGGGGTGGGGATGGCATCTCTCCTTCCCCTCAATCCTAGCAGTCTGTGCAGGTGTGTGTGTGTGTGTGTGTGTGTGTGTGTGTGTGTGTGTGTGTTCATATGTGTGTGTGTGTGTGCGACTGAATCCGGCGAGGTGGGAGGGATTGCTCCTCAAGCAAGGCTTCTCGACGGGCAACAAGGGGATTTTCATCTTGACAACGGGGCCAAACAGCTTTCCATCGATCCTCTTAGGAGCGCTGACATTGTCAGAATCCCTGGCTTGTGAATAACTGAGCGGACGTCTTTAACGGTATACCGCTAGTTGGTCATTACGTAATCACTTCTGACTACTCTGTTTGGCTGTAGAGGGAATAATTCATGTTCATGTCTGATTTGTCGCAGGTAGAGAGGCTTCAGCATGAAGGGAGGAATCAAAGGGGATTAAATCTAATAGATGATGGATAAGAGGAGGAGGAGAAGTTACTCCTATGATTTTTGAAAGCTTCTAGCCAACAGTTCATGTTGTGTCTGACGCCTCAAAGCCTGAACCTGTATGTGACCTAATGAGGGTTCATGATCTTCATCACCCTCCACACAGAGATGTCGGACGACGGAATGAAAAAGGTCTTAAAGCATCGAAAAAACTTTGTTCTATTCATTTTGGTTTATTTCTTTTATTCTGTGCCCATGTTCATTCATGTGCCTGCAGCCTATCCAATTACTGAGCCCCCCACCCCCCTATGAAGAAGGTGCGAAGGTGTCAACATAGCATCTTATACATTGAGAAAATGCCGTCTCCATTGTTTGGACACCTTGTGGCTTCAGTGTGACACCGAGTTCAGTTTAAACATGGAGGAAAATAAGAAACCTGCAGCCTTCAGGGGTGTGTTTACATGGATGTTTCAGGTTAGCTTGGAAGATCAAATCTGTGCTATAGAAAGTGTGTATGTGGGAGGGGGGGGGGCGTAATGACTTTCACAAGGATATGTTTGTTATCTGACCTGTAAGCTTCAAATTCATCTGGATACACACCGGTAACAAGCCTCTTCCTCTGTCAAAGTCAATTTCAACACCAACTTGTTGCCATGGAAACGATTTTAAAAAATTGGAATCATTTACAACGAGCATGAGATATGTTTTACGTCATTCCTGGTGCACATATATGACTTGTGTAAGAAGGAAACCTCGGATTACAAGTTGTGATTCCAACACCTACCACACTTGAAAGAATAGTCAAAAGTTGTTGTCATGGAAATAAAATTATAAATATAAGTATAATGTAAAAATATCATTTTTAAAAATATTTTTTTAATTTATTTATTTATTTTAAATAATGTTAGAGTTGTGACTCAGATAGAACATATGTTTTCAGGCAAACAGACTGACAGCTTTGTTAGACATTCATTAACTGTAAGGTAAAGTGTTAATCAAATTTTTGCAGACACACGCACACACACACACACACACACACACACACACACACACACACACACAGAATGAGATAGAGACTGCAGAGATATTCAAACCCTACATTCTTTTGGCTTTCAGAGTTTCACTAGGTGTTTGTGCATGTGTGTTTGTATGTGTGTGTGTGTGTGTGTGTGTGTGTGTGTGTGTGTGTGTGTGTGTTTGTATGTGTGTGTGTGTGTGTGACATTGACTTCCATTTTGCACAGAGCTGTTGTTTAGAAACTGGAGAAGCATTAGCATAAGCATACATTCACTCTCATTCATGTTTGCATACAGATCAGCCTGCAGGCCTGTTTCAGACGTGCAGCAGTGGATCCACAGATACTCTGGAAGCCACGATCCTCGTGTCGCGACACAAACAGTCACACACACACACACACACAAGTGTGCATGTGTAGCATTTCACCCCACCTCTAATACGCTCTACAAACAGTGAGCTAAAGGCGCATGTGTGTGCATCCATCCAAGGCGGGTCGACATAGCGATGTGGAGGTAGTTCACACGTGGATCTCTTTACTGCTTCGATTCTCCAGCAGACAAAGGAACAAACACGTTCAGATTTTGGTTCTGCTAAACCGTTGGAACCGATTTGTAGTCGTCCTATGAGAAACATGCATATGCAAACCCAATTTGTCAGTCTGTTTAGTTTGTTTGGATCTGAACGGCGAGCTGGGCTGACGGTTCGACCAACAGACGGACTAATTAAATTTTGTTAAATGTTTCATGTGCATCATGGTCGGGACAGGAAGGAGGTCCAGTTTGGACGAAACACACACTCTCCACATTGGAGGGTGTTTCATATAAGTTACGTTCAAAATCCAAGGGGGACATTCGTGTTTTATTTACTCTTTAGAGAATAGATAAACAGTTATTTGGAAAATGATTTTTTTTTTTTTTAATTGTTAGTTGACATACCCTCTTAGATTTACTCACAGACTGAGTGTGTGTTTGTTTTTGGGATTACCGCCACAGTGCATCTTGGTATTGATGCCATGTTTTCTCTTTGTTTTGCTTGCGGGGGTTTTGGAGGTCAGGATGAAATGATTAACCGTCCATTAACTGGCGAGCTGATTCATTGCCGGGTGCGAGAAGCAGGACGGCAGCAGAAACATCAGCCAGTTATGCTGAATTTTAAAAGAGCGATCATCCACGGGAACATGTGGTATGCAGCTTTTTTTTTTTTTTTTTTTTTTGTCTGCTGGAATGACTCGTCTCTCGTGTTCTCTGTTGGAGGAGCTCGTTTTTTTTTTTTTTTTTTTTTTTTTTTTTTTTCTGATGGTTGCACAATCTAGCACCGATTACAAGCTGCACACTTAAAAATCTCAAGGGCTGCACAAAAAAAAAAAAAAAAATTGCTCATTTGCCGTTAGATTCCGATTTCAAGAACAGAGGAAATGCAAAAGTGACAGCGACAAAGTGAAGTTAGGGTGTTGATGACTGCTACCTCGGGGAGGGGGGGGGGGGGAAACTAACATTCTAGATCATCTGCAATTAACATGGTAATGACTCGCTGCTCACCTGAGGGGTTACAACTATACACCTTTCCTCTGACTTGTCACCATCTTGCTGGTGACACCTCTCTCTTTTTTATTGCCTCAGTTGCTTTTTTTTTTAACTTTGTTTGAGTCGTAGCTCCTCTGTTTAAATGAAAAATCACATTCGAAAACTCGCATATCTTCTCTATATAGTGTGTCTTTTCACATCAAACACTCACACTTACTTTTAATCCTGTCTCATGTCTTCAGTCGTTTTTACCGTTTTACCATTACCCCCAATGGGCATCATCAAACTTTCATCTCAGCGGTGTGATCTTAATGTTTCTTGGCCAGCTCTGGAAAATATAAAATAAACCCAAAAAAGATGAAAAAAAAAAAAAAAACAACACTCAGGAGAAGCTGGATGGAAATAACTAGGATCCACATTCTCATCTTCTAATCCCTCCTAGTGGTGTTTTGTACAATACCATGTTAGGTAGCAAGAGAACTTGTGTGGGTGTATGAGTGAGTGGAAGAGTGAATAAGAGTTTGAATATAGAGCATTCAGAGGAGTGAGCTGGAGATCGGCAGCCAAGAGCTCCATTGGTACAATTTATTGGTTTGTGAGGACCTACGGAAAACAAGAACTCATATTTGACCCAAGTAGGACACTGAACTGATCGTAATTCACGTCCTGCATGCGAGTGAGTCTCATCATCCTCTCTGCCTTGTTAACTTAATTGTTAACGACTGACTACCAGTTTGTATCACATGGTCAGCAGTGAGAGCCAGTTTGGCCAAATTTCAATTTCAACGATTTTTGAAGCTGCATCAATGGCAAGTGCTCTCCTGATTTTGCATTTATGCCCATAAACAGAATATATAATTAATCAGTGCATCATCAGTGTTACTGACTCTAGAATTGCTCCACACACATACGGATGTGAATCCGAAGTGTTTGCAGGAAGAATCGATGACGATAAGGACGCAGCGGCGTTACCCGTGCATGAAAAACCGTACAATCTGGCATCGATCGGTCTCAGGAGAGGACCTCCTGTCCGAGTCCGGTGAGCTGGTTTGGGGGTGTGTGTGTGTGTGTGTGTCTGCTACTTTGAGAATGAGGAAACCCCTCATTCAGGTGTTTGTGTGCTTTTGATAGAAAATCTGTTGCAATTAATAATGGAATGTGCCTCCCGGTGTGTGGCGTGGTTCGGCTTCCCGAATGAGAAATGGGATTCATCCTCAGTCTCTGACAGTACATCGAGTGGAATATGCTGCTCTCCAGCCTGTTTCCATGGAGATACTCAGGAGCTGTTGCCCCCACTTCACTCCACCCCCCCACCCCCCCACTGCTGCTTCATAAGAGGGAACTGGGCCAGGGTGTGCATGTGTGTTTGTGGGATATAACGGTGTGTTTAACAGGCACATAAACAAGCATTGCACCATTGACGGATGTGCTTTAGCTATTGTGGTAGTATTACCTCAATAGTGTGTGTGTGTGTGTGTGTGTGTGTGTGTGTGTGTGTGTGTGTGTCAGGCACCCTGCTGATCTATCATGCCAGTAGTAGCTACAAAATCCCGTAAGCTGTCCCGTAGCAAACGTCCACTTGTGAACGCGTCGATGTGTCAGAGTGTGTTACGAAAGCTGAATTAACAGACGTGCGCGATACTCCGAGTGGTCATTGACAGTTTTGCGCGTCCGTGCGCGTTTGCATGAGTCAGACGGAGCGACAACAAAAGAGAGGAGATGAAGGGAACGCCAGGGCGAGCGAGGTGAGGAGGAGTGAGACAGGGAGACGCAGGAGGTGAAGAAGCTACGATGATTTAATTAACCCGTAAAACGTTGTGAACCATTACGAGTGTAAAATCAGCGTAAAAATGATTTCATCTGCATCCTGAGAGGCACATGTGTGTGGTTTTATGTGTGTAGTTACAGCACATGTATCCCAACAGGGCTGTAAAAGCCACAGACTCTGTGATTCTTGCTTACAAGGTGATAAAAGTGACAAGTGATTCCTGGACAGACAAAGGGGGGGCCACCGTGGGGACAGAGCGTATAGAAAACAGCAGCGAAAAGGATCTTTTAGTCTTGGCAGGGTGATGCAGTGCAGACCTGAGAAGAGTCCTCGCCGTATGAAGGCCGGGGCAATCCCTGCAGCAACAGGGTTTCTGAGCCCGGAGCTCTTCCCTGTCGATATGAAACCTGCTCTATTTGAAGGAATGGGGGGGTGTTACTGTCCGGTTTTGTCAGAGTGGCATGATAATTAAGACGAAGGGAACTGCAGATTCAAGTGATAATTCTCTGCAGGTTCGTCACTACAAGAGAGGTCTTTGTACATCTATCGATTGTTGTCGCTGTAAATGATTTTGCTTTTTTTTTTTTTTTTTTTTTAGGCGGTCGGCTTTGCTGACTCAGATTCAGACAGTTTTATTAATCCCACAATGGACAGGGGGTTTTTTTGTGTGTTTTTTTAGCAGCAGAACAGAAACATGATGATTTGTAGAAAAACACAAAATCATAAAAAGACACAGCAACTTTTCATGGTTAATTTATATGTAAAGGTTGGTTGAAGCTAAGAAGATGCTCACAAAAATCAGCTAAAAAAGGTATTTCCATGGTAACCATACAACACAAAATTTTAAAAAAAAAAAAATTTTTTTAAATTAATTTTCATGGTTAATATGTTTACAAAGTTTGGTGAAGTTAGTTTGTACACTTTGCTAGATGTGAGCGACAAATGTAATCATTGCACCCTGTCGTTTTTAAGTTATTGTGATATAAAATCAATACTAGATCAGGCTCATGAATTGATTAAATACAAATAAACAAACAAACCAACAGAATATACCATCAAAAAAACTTTTTAAAAAAAGTCAGAACAACCTACGAAAAACTATCACAGACTAAGGCAGAAGTTATAAAACAGGTAACTCATAGTGACGTCGGGCCCCGCCTGTAAAACACACATTACCAAATAACAATATTGTGAATACAAACGGAAAATGACAACACAAAGCAAACGTGTCCTTGATTTGATCTTTGACTGAACACTTTAAATTCATAGCACAGGAAACAGAATCAGCTTTATCGACCTATGTAGTTTTAATCGCTACGCCGTCACGCGTGAAATTGATTTCAGTTCTCCCTGGCAGCATCCATGGTGAACATCTTCACAGCTGATGGGATGTACTGGGTGGCAGCAGTCAGCGCAGCCTATTGCCCTCCTGGGAGCTTTTTTAGGATCAGAATGGGTCAGGTGGGAGTGAAGCTTTGTTTGTGTGCATGCGTGCACATGTGTGTGTGAGTGTGTGTGTGTGTGTGTGTGCATACACCGAGGTTAACATTAACACACAGGCTTGATCCTTGGTACCTGCTGCGCTTTAATGGCCGGGGTGTGGTGACTCACGCCGGGTGGTGATGCCTTCCAGGTGGTGCACGTCCACACGGGGAACTCGGAGTGCTAGCGCTAATGCGATAAACCAGCATCCAGTCAGGTAAGGCCGCGGGGTCATGACACCCGGTCATGGCAGGGTGCAGCGGTTAGCTGCTTTACGCCGCTGGAAGCTCACATGCTTCCCCACCACCCTCTGCTTCTCTGCCGTGTCGGATAACATGCGACATACATGCAGGGATCAGGAATGTCGTCGAATTATGCAGCTTTCGTATAGAGGTTTGAGATTCACACGGCAAACTTTATCACTTCAGTGACCGAGATGAGCTTCACTCCAGGATCAAAAAGCCTCGCATGAATCATTTCTAACTCCTTTTAGTTCCGATTTCAAACAAAGGCTGCCTTTTCCGTTCTTTAATTATTCTTTCGGTTTAAAAATCACATTGGCAAATTCTTAACTCGTCTCTATTCGGAAGGCTCTGCCCACTTGGAAATGGCAGAAAAGAGGTTTTTACTTGACTCTAGCAGGCTGGTGGCATATGGCACCTCCAGCCTGGCCTGCACAGCAAACACTTGGCTCATTAGCACAACTTGAGCATGGAAGTGGATATGTTAATAACACTGGATATTACATTTAATAGGGAAGCATCTCATAGATGGTCTTGAGTGCACTTTTGAGTCCATTTAGCCTCTAATTGTCAAATTGTGGTCAACAAGAATAATTAATAATTTGAATAAACGCTGGGACTGCCACCCTGACGAGGTTTAGTGAAAAAGGACTTCACAATGCGGTGATGGAAATGCCAAAAATGCTGCTCTCCCTAGTGTGTTGTGGCACATGAAATCCAGCCATTAGTTTGAGGCCTCAGCATTCGCTAATCCTTTTAATTGTGCAGGATTAGATAGATCTGGTTGCCATCCACTCATACAAAAGAGGCTTAAAGATTGGAGCGAGCGTTCTGACGTGCCGCGGCACACAGAGGTGAAAGCGGTGACAGCAGTCTCACATCCCGCCGGCGGTGACGCGTTAATTCTAATTATGAAACATTTCAGGGCTTCAGATCAGTCTCTTCAGCAGAGTCAGCATGAGAGGTGGATATGGCCTTTTAAAATACCATTACAAAGACATACTGTCATTCTTTAACCACCATCATAATGGGGTAAAAAGATTTTAGCTGACCAGATATAAGTGGTTGGATTAGAGCCAACAACCTCAATCTCATTTTCCTCTCAGGTAAGATCCACCAGGGGGGAACTGGACTACCTTCCTTGTCAAAATCTTGCAATATTCTCACAAAATCCTTAGAAAATAAGTGCATTAATGTGCTTTTAGATTGAGGCTGGGTGTGTGTGCATTGTTTGTCATGCTTTGAGCCGTGAAGAATAAGAGGTAAACAAAAGCACAGACCTCCTCTTCAAGTCGCCGAGTCACCTGATTGCACGGTCCAATACTGCCAGACATTCTATCGCTTTTATTTACAGAAAAATAGAGGTGCAAACAATTAAAGTAGAAATGTGCAATGCAAGGAAAGCATCGCCTTTGGAAAACTCATGTGGATGTCTGCATGGTGGTTATTACCTGCCACCGTCATGTCTGCTTCACGCAAACGCTTAGAAAACAAGCACCATTTAAGGTGCTTGAAAACCTGATCAATACACACATCTGATTATAGATGAAGCAGCGAAGAGTTCTTCTTGGTGGAGATATTATTTTACACAGGTGCCATTAACACCTGATGGATTGGTTATGTGTAATACGTTTAGGGAGTTATGATCAGGAAATTACAGAGGATGATTAATTATCACACAAATAATTTCAGTTAACCACTGAATTGATTTATTTTTTCATTTTAAACCATTATCTAGTAGACGACAAATCGTAATATCGTTAAACAAATGCACGGTTAACATCCAATGGCCTCACATCAAAGGGGGCATTTAGAATTACCCTCTTCTATCCATTCGCTGTGCACCAGCAACTAAAATGTACCGTAGCAAGCCGTTATGTTTGCTACTCGTTCTGCATGATTTAATAATAAATAATCATTCCTGAAGGCTTTATAAAAACATGTTCTGGTAAACATATCATCGGTTGCAGATTAGAGCATAATTAAATATAATGTGTGTGAGACAGACACAGATACCTAACATCGAATTAACTCGCTGTAGCTCCCTCACCCTGAGACGCTTACAAACAGATATTTTAGTAAATACGCTGAATTCCATCCGGTTGAACAAATGTAACATTAAGACAATAAGATAAAGACAATCGCATCAATTTGAACATTGAATGCAAAAAAATATGAGCAGCAAATATTTTTGTTGATTGTTTTTTTTTTTCTGACGCACTTGAATCTCATCAAATATCTCATTTTACAAAGTCTGAATATTGGCAGACGGATATTTGGTATCTTATCATCCAATCACCTGCATCTATTCGTTCAGCCATGACGGGGAAGCTGCTGCTCTCTGAGCTCCTTTTGCTAATAAATCTCCTTGAAACATAATGAAGTTACAGTGTGTTAAAATACACCAAATCAATGTCAAATACTCTCATCACCAAAGGTTTTTGTGGGCTATATTTGAAGCTCAGTTTCTATGGTAATAGTTGCTTGTAGAGGGGAACTAAAGATGCTCAAGCATCAATACAATCGAATTTAGATTTTCCCTAAGAGCTGCTTTTGAATCTATTTGCAGGAAATCATATTAAAAAATACTTTAAGTCATACATGTTCCATTTAATTTAGATGAACGGCCCACTTATCATCATTTGCAATCATATTTGCCTCTGGAGATGTTATCTACCAAACCTTTCACAGCGGTAATGCTCCCACCAAAGATGCTCTTGGGAGAAAAGCTTACTATTTTGACTGCAGTTTGGCACAATAAGAAATATCAGTGTGTGGAACACAGAGTACACACTTGTGAAATTTCCCTCGGCAACATCTCGATTAAAATATTCTGTCACTGTAGTGAAACGGATTCCGTTGAATACCGGATTGCTTTGACAAATTGCTCTTGAGTACGCGTGGCGTGCTGCAGCTCATGTGTGGAAAAGAATGGCTGATGAAAACACCTCAGTAGGATGTTGAAGAATCAGAACTGGAGAACAAAGTGAAGGAAAATAAAGAAGGTGAAGCTGCCTTAAAAATGAAGGCTCAGTTCAAGTTTAATTCAGTAATTTACAAATGGAAAAAAGCATGAATTGGGACTAAGTAGGCATATCAGTGATGATCACAACATCCCACAACGTTTTTTTTCCACATGGAGATAAAGAGGCCAAAAAGCAGTGTGTTACATTATGCTCTTCCAAAAAGTTACGTCTATCAGTTCAGCCTGTCATTTTTTAAATTTATTTTTTTAACATGCAATTTGAAGACGTCTTTTAAAGTTTCAGCAGTGGAAGTTAAACGCTCCCCAGAAGAGTGAGTCACACAGTCAGAATACCGAAAGTCCACGTCTTCTACCAGACGACTGATGGATTCTGATAAAAGGTGTTCAAGTTTTAGTGAAAGGGGTTCTGAATGTCTGTACTATAAAAAAACCCAACATCTTCTTCAATGCCTCAAGTCAGTTTCTCTATTCTGAAAACACAAGTCATTAAAAATAGGGTACAAATACATTATAATAATCTTCACAATAAGCAAATTAATTTCTTTCTTAATGACTTTGGCAAACAATACAGCAGTGGAAGCAAATAGTGCTAATTTATCATAGAATTGGACAACGCAGTTAATATGTGCTACACTGTCTTTTTAATTAGAGGTGTTGGAAATTATATAATATCTCTCTTGCTTTAAAAGGGCGGGTGAGTAAGAATTTAACTTCCACATGGCAGTAATTTGTTGAGTTGCACCGCTGACTGAGCAATTATCTACTTGACTGTGAGCTTCAACGTGCATTCACTAAAACAGACATCTGAAACAGAACCCAGTCTGCCCAGTTAGTCCAGTGCTGCTGCCTCCAGCGCAGGTATGACTTATAAACCAGTGAAAATGTGACGTCCTACAAGCTTCTCCATTCCTACCTACAAGTGACGTACACTTCGCTCTCACTCACCACTAACTACACTACATGTGAAGTCAACTCAGCCACATGATGTCATAATTGTGGTGCTAGCTGTTGCCAGGATACAGTGTAGGTAGAACCCACCGGGTGTTGCCACATTAAACGTATAATAGTTTGCGTTTGGCTTCCAGGCTCTGACCTTAATCACTTAAATACCCCACGTGGAGGCTTCAGGGAATGATAGGCAAACTTCACAGACCCCCTACCTGGAGCCTACAGGTGGATGCTGGGGGTGGTGGTGGCAATGCAACATGCATGCAGGACAGAACGTCACCTCTCCTGTTAAGATTCTGCTCAGTGTAGCTGAAGTTGTTTGCCTGAAATAGTTTTGCTTCATATCTTCTGCTGGTTTAGAGGTGGAACAATATTTAACTACACCTGTGTGGGTTTTAAATACAGGCTTCCTGTGTCTTTAAACTACATAAATAAGACACGATAGCTGCGTTTATCAGCATGAGGACAGAGTCTTGAAATCTGAGACGGTCGATAACAGAAAATATTTCTGGTCGGGTCTCGTTTTAAATGCTCTGATTCATCGGAGGTGTTCTTGCGCTGCCGGTTTCATCGTTTACTCCCATGAAACAACTTGAGTACAGCAAATAGCAGGATCCTCACGCGCCTCTTTTGACCACGGACAGCCATCTCTGTCGGATGAGTAATGATAGGCCATCATTTCGCCACCATCTGCTGCTCTGATGCCAGTGATCTGCGAGAGACTGGCTGTGACCTTGCGGGGAGGCTGGGCTGGACAGGCCCGTCTGTGTGACATGAAGTCTTGCTGCCAGCTGTCCATTGGTTCTGTAGAAACACTGTGATGAATCAGATTGTTGATTTGGACCGGCTATCTTGGTGCATTTTAGCTGCTAAAAAAAAAACCCCACTTGAAGTGCTTTCTGCATCATTCGCTAGGCTGTTCAAATTTAGTGGTTTTGAATGTGACAGAAGTAAATTCTGACATTTTTTTTGTCCCTGTCATGTTAGGAAGAGCTGTGCCCGACTAAAATTAGAACCTGTCACACTAACAATTTTCATTCCTTTCGCTCACCAAAGATTGAGAAAGGACCGGCGAACTGCCACCGCACCTGATGGAATCACGCTCTAGGACAGCGAGTCTCGTTGTTTTACATTTTTAAAATAATGAAGCTCATACCATTAGCTGTCAATATAGCCCATTTTCACAGGTGTAGCAGCTCGGTCGCACAATGATTCTCCTTGACAAACTGGAGTTCCGATCTAGTCTGCAAGGTTATTCAAAGATGGACAATTTGGAGGGCCATTAACTAATCTACCTGCCTCGATTAGGCCAGTGGGAGTTGTGACAGCGCTAGCAGTACATCACTCATCTGGTCTCTCTGCAAAAGTCGTCTAACCCTGTAACCATTCTCTTCCGCAGCATCCTGTGCTTGACACGAACGATAACGCCAGTCATATATGCACAATGGAGATGGGCTATGTAGCTAATTGCAGCACCTATACAAAAGAAACCACTACTGGAAAGGTCATTTATCACCATGGTGTATACTGGATTAACTAGAACACAGTCAGAGAGCTCATGAGTTCACCACCGTCACAAAGTCCAGCAGCAGTTTGTATATCAGCACTGATATACAGTATTTCTTATCTTCAGTTGTTGTATTGTTGCATCAAGGGTGATCCTATTGTATGCTGTATTTAAATGACTATTAAATCTACATGATCTCAGTTATACATATTAGTGAGAATGTTGCTCCCTACATATTGACCCCCTTCGGAATATTTATTTTAAGGTCTCAGATCAGGATTAAGAAATGTCCATGTTTAGGTATTTTTGAGTTCACAAAAAAAATAGAATAAAGGCCTTATCTTGCATTGTTGAAGGAATTGATTCAGATTGTTTCAAGAAATTTCTGTAATCTTCCAGACAAAAACACACGACATAACAAGCAATAGAGCCTCGTGGTCACTTACGACGAGCGGTCAAAAGCCATCGTAGATGGAAAATACAGGCTCCATGGCAGATTTTATTTACTTGAACTGCTGTCATGAGATGGCTAAAGGTCACCTCCAAGGCTCACATTTACTTCTAATCCCTAGATTGAACATACAGGCCCCTGGTTGTGTGTACAGTCTTTATATATGTGATGTGGGTGTGTTTTGATTTATTAACCGTGTCAAAGCCTTCAGGTCCCCAAGGCGCCTTTTTAAACTGTAAAAACAGAAACGCTTGAGGTTTCTTTTTAAAGCCAGTTTCACATTTTGCTGTGTTGATGCCACACCAGCAGTTCCTTTTCCATTCCTCTGTTTTTCCTCGACATCTAATAAAGCTAACAAACCACCTTAAAAACAATTGGTGTCGCTACAGCCAATGGTTAAATTACATCCCCAGCCTTTTGATAGTGTTGAGAGTAATCCTAGTGTCTATCGCCACTGTCTGTGAGCTTCCACTGCCTATTTTTTCCTTCTCGGGGGGGTGGGGGGGAGGGGATGGAGGGGTAGGCGCTCAGCTGACAGCCGAGGTCATCACACTTCATTTTTATCTTGGCTTTTGCTGTCAAAAGCTTTTACTTTTATAAAATAATAAAAAAAAAATAAAGATGAAGTTGGTGAAGAAAAAAGACTTCTGCTGCGTCACTTAAGGTACCGTCAATTAAATCCCACATTTCTAAACTCAGGCGGTGATGCTGTTTGATGCAAAGGGAAAAAAAAAATTCTTAGTTGCTCTCACAAATCCAAATACCAGGATGGAGGGCAACCATGAAAGGCAGAGATAAAGAGATGAAGAGATGATGTGCAGTCTGATGTGTTTGATCATTAATGCCTGCACAACCATTTATGGCACATTTAGCAGGTTCTTATAGCTCATTAAGGAGCTCAATGCTCAGTGACACAGCAGCGGCGTGAGGTTTAATTATCAGGAGGAACAGGTAATCCGTCAGAGTGACTGGTTTGGACATGAGCTCAAAATATAGAATCTGTATGCGATGAACTGCATTTAACTCCTTAGCGCTTCCACTCTCTTAATTTCTGAGTGCTTCGTTTAGGATGTGATTAGGATGAGTGCAAAGTTGCAACTGAGTCCTGTCTTGCAAACCATCTCTCACTGACATTTCTGGTGTTGCCTGGCAACCACTTAGCATTTTTGTGAAGGATTCCCATATTTAAAAAAAAAAAAAAAAAAAGGCACAGTAAAGGCTAAGTTCCTTGAACTTCTGCTGTGGGTGTTTGAATACTGAATACATTATATTTTCACTACTGAGCCAGCATGCCTGCCCTGGAGTTTCCAAGAAGGTTGCAAACTTTTTTTTCCCTCTATAGTTAAGGAGAAAGTAGAAGTACAGAAAGAGATTACGGAGTTATTGATGAACTTTTTGTGCAAGATCAATATGCTGTAATGCCTACAGGATGGTTTGAAGAAGTAGAAGCCAGTTAAATAGAAAGAAAAGGATGCTGTGGAACTGAAAGGTCATCTGTTGTCTTGGCTTTTGTTGTTGAATATTGTTTCCGTTGAAAAGTTTTTTTTAAAGCAGAAAATGAATATTTTATCTCTAAAACATGCAGAAAACTGTTGTGCACATTTCTATGTACAAACGTTATTATATCCAGACAATACCATTATGATATAACTCCCCGAAACGACTTTAAAACGTCTTTTTAAAACTAGGCAGCAAACACCTCCATCAAGGCAACTCACGTTTTCTGTGTGAAGCTCATTTTCTTATACTGGTAAATCAGCTTCCGTTATTTAGGGTTACACCATTCTCAAGTATACTTTTGTTTAGAAAAAATAAACGAAAAATAAAAATGAAGTTTACATCATTTTACTCGACTTATGAATAATAATAGTTGCTGTATTTGTTTTATAGACAAAACAATTGCGATCATCTCGTCTACAAGAAAATGGATGGATGGATGGATGGATGGATAAATGAATTGATGTATTCCAGAGTTGAGGGTCCTTAACCATTGAAAACTGACACTTTTCTTGAGATGTGTTGCATAATTAGTTGTGTTTACCTTGTGAACCAGAGTCTGAGATAAACCCCATAAACTGCAAGAAAACAGTCCAGGTTGGTTTTTTTTTCGGTCAGTGAGCTCTTAATCTCTAATATTGTGGAATTCATGTATTTGTTTGGAACTCATCGCTGCACACAGTTCTGTTATGTTCATTTGAATTATTTTTTAATAGGGTTAGGATTACCTTTTATTCATCAGTGTCAACACCTACAACACCCTCACTGTGATGAGGGCTGCCATACTGATAACTTCATTATTTATCATGTGCAAAATCTGCTTGAAGTCCCCACCACAGTCAAATGATGGTAATGGATTCTGAACAGCAGCTTACTGTATTTGCCTGTAACAGTAATCGTCTCCACATCCTGCTTTTAATTTCATTTGCAGTCTGCCTCCATAGTGTGTTAAATGTGAGGCAGCCAGAAGACAACAAATTAATAAGACGCTGGAACTCTCCCAACTCGCTTGAAGAGAAACGTCCAGCTTACTGTGAAAAAGCACAACTACCCAAACTGTGAAAACTGTGTCACGTGGCCATGTTGTGTTTCCACCGGAGGAACATTTGAAGAAGACACGATGAATCCTTTAATCCGAGGTCTTTGATAGAATCTCATACCGCGTGTTACGAGATGTTTAGACAAAATATAAGACGTCAATAAAAGCTGCTACTTTCATTTTGGCATTGGCTTAGCAATACAAAAGACCTATTGTGACTCGTTATCTTTCCCTAGAAACACATCGAATGCCATTGAAACATTTGCACAATATCCCACTCAGTTAGATGCTTAATCAAAGAGGGCAAGACGGAAACTTGGAATACATTCAAATTGGTTTTATTCTTGCAGCATGTGAAAGAATTTCTAATTTTCCCAGCAGCTCATTTCATAACAGTGTGTAAAACTCAAATATTTCCAGGGGTACTGTTGATTTAATGGCGCAATCACAGAGGAATTTTTGATGTGTGCTTGATGCTGGACAAAACAGACCTTGATTTACAAAAGCAAATTTTTATTATAATGTTTAAGAAATTAAGGTGAACCTTGGGCGTTATTTTTGACATGCGATCTCTAAAACGTGAACGAATATATTTGAAGACCTTCAGATGCTTGTCCGTAATATAATGAACATGCATGCAGGTACAAAGAGGAGGGCCACTGAATTAAATGAAGGTTGCACTGCCTTCTTATTTATGCACCTGGTGTCCGGCGTCTTTCGATAATTCTGATAAATCACTTTCCCTGAGGTGAAATCAATGTGTGGCACAAACACACCAGCCCAAAACAAACCTAGATAGCGCTACAGATATGGAGCCGTGTTTTCCCCTTTCAAAGAGCGATATGCACAATATCAGTAATGCAAAAAGAGGTTACAGGTTGTTTGTTTATTCCTGTAATTAAGTTGGTTCTAACCTCACACCACGGCAGCAATTAATCATTCCAGGGAACGCAAGAGTCAAGCCGAGTTTGGTCGGTTAGAGAGTGTGGGGACGCAGTAATGTCAGGAGATTTAATACAATTTTCAGGTGTAATTGAACAAGAAAATGCCAAAGGACTCGAGAAACAGTTTAAAACTGCACACGACAACATTTTAATAACAAAAGGCATCTTATAAGCCTTCAGTGTAAATCGAAGGCGGGACGGCGTAAGAGCTGAATCAAAACTACAAGCAGCGAGCCTTCAGTCTTAGTCCGGCTATGTATTTGATAATATCTGACTTTACTTTTTAAAAAAAAAAATTATATACTGTAGCTACAACCTTGAACATCATATGGACAGAGGAAAATCAGTTCCATTCACAACTATATCTAAAATTCTGACGCCTCGATAAAACAGATAAAAGAGACGCAAGCAGAGAAGGTCATCAAACCCAGGATTACGTCTTCAGAAATGAGCAAAATTGGTCATGGTTGGGAAAAGACAGCTCCTATGTGCGATTACACTGGGGATGACTTCACCAGTGTAATCGCTGTCATTTCACGTTGTACTGGTGGGTTCATTAACATTAGTTCAAGTCGGTTTAGGAGCATCAGTCACATTGTGGAATTGAGTCTTCAATTCACGTCAGTGCAATACGGGACCGTTCTTTACCATCATGTTTTCTCATATTTGTGATCTTATGTGGGGGGGTAGAATGAAGTTACATTGCAGAGTTCTGGGCTTGTGGTGGGGACCATCGCATTTCTGATCACTGTTCTTATTACCTCCTGCGAAGCGGTGCTGTATTGGAACTGTCAGTGTTTGTGTGTTCGTCCGTCCGTCCAACCACCAAATATATTCACAACCGTTGCACATCGAACTGGAACCAACATCCCGCGACTACCCTGAAAGTAGTACCTGACTAGTGCATAGCTTTGACCTTTCAGGGTAGGTCAAAGCCATGCACTGGCTTTTACCATAGATCAAAGCTAGTGCATATGGTCTTACTCATGCTGGCCTTCTCCTTCATCTTTCTACTGTATATTATCCGAAATTTGACCTTGACCTAGTTTCTCAACGTCATGTAAAGAAGTAAAATGAAAGAAAAAAAACATTAGTCGGGTGGCAAAGGGGATGAAAATGAAAATGAAATGATGACCTTGACCTTGAGAAAACTCAGTCAAGGTCAAATTTCAACTTTTGTACACTCAGGAACTGGATAAGATAGAAAAATGAAACAAAAGGTGTTTTATTCAGGGACGCAAGGGGAAGAAAATTAGATCACAAACTTGACCTTGAAAAACTAGGTCAAATTCACATTTTTACTTTTATAACTTTTTAGGTACACATCTCTGAAACCTCACAACAAACAGAATGCACCAGTTACATGTTGGATCATGGGTCTTTTATTAAATGACCCTGACCTATGAAAGTAGGTCCGGATAAAATTTTGACTTCAGGGGTGTTGTGCCCTTTGTGCGCTCAGATTTGTGACACTTCTCTCCCTGTGCTGCGATAAATGAAAACGATGTGTATTTACATACATGTTAATATGAAATCTACCCTCCTGGAACTCTTGATTATGGTTGGACGGAGTTCAAGTTGGTGACAATGGCACACGTGTTATGTGACAATGAGCGTGACTGCAGAAAAAAAAAAAACTGTTATTGTCTGATGACCACAAGTGCTTTCATTAAAAATATAGTGATCAAGTGGTGTGTTATTGGGAAATAAGAGAGAAGGGACAATCAGACTGTTATAAATGCTCTTGTTAACTCTGCTGCAATTGAATGATGCAACTGCTAAAATATTCCCCGGCGTCTTGGTGAGGATGCAAAGAGTTCAGCGTTCAGTATGAACAAAACTCAGCCCTCGATACAGCAGTGGTGTCGGACGAGAAGGACACACACACACACATACACACACACAGATAGCGTACAAAGAGGGACAAACAGATGGAGGAATAGGCTTAGTGAGTCAGAGAGAAGTTATTTCACATGTTCTAAAAAGAGAAAAACAGACTGTGTAAATAAAGCTTACAGCTGACAGCGGTCAACACGCCCCCAATTTTCTCTCAAAGAGCGGCAGGAGAGCTGGAGCTGGAAACAACGCAATACCTGCTGTGGACACAATAAGATGATAATAACGCCACCTATCAGAAGGCCCATGTGATGCACCTGTGTCTCCAGATCCACCGGTCTTTATCAACGTGATGCTGAGGGAACTACATACATTACCGTGGTGTTACACCACACGTTATCCAACTTCGTTATTCAGCTGATTTATGTCATCCGTTCCCTTCAATGGCGTTAAATCGTCTATTTATTTTAATGGCTCTGTATGAGTGAGAAGATCGCATAAATAAAGAGTAATTTAATTAAACTGTTTCCTTTCCCCCAGATGGATGCAGAAATACACACTTGACGAGATTATATTAAGTTCCTATTATTCCAGTGATGAAAGGAATCCATGTCATTAACGTGTGAAGTTTGAAGTCAAGTGCTTAACTAAAAATAGTGCAGTTTAGGGACACGGTTGCTATGAGACAGCAAAAAAAATTCTAGGTGTCGCAGCAAATCCTTTCAAATTTGATGTCCAGCATTTTAAGATGATTATTAGCATCATAACACTGCAGTGGAAATGACACAATGATTGGACTATTAAATGAATTACTTTCACATCTAGTTTCTTTGCATTTGTCACGTCTGAGGTCTTCCTGTTGCTTTTATTCCAGACGTAACTGGGAATTCTTTCACGACAAAGAGACAGCGATAATGAATAATCTACAAGCAACCTTTCTTGCAGAGCTTACCGGGAGATTGTAAAGACAAATTGAATGCATTTCTGAATTGTATTGGGCTATCTTGTAGATTATGTATACCCTTTTCATTAATTAGAAAGAACTGCACTTAATCAGCAGCGGAGCTCAAGGCTTCCTCTCTGATGCAAAAAATACAAGCGCAATCCTTCATATTTCAGCAGTTATTTCCTCATCCAGGGAAAGCCTTTAGAAACGAGTCTCCTGTTTGTGTTTTTAATGCTGTATTTGCATAGAGTCAACATAAACCTGGAACCCCAGGGACTGGTGAGCAAACAACACACATAATATTGGCATATTAAACCTTGTAAATCTAATAGAACAGCAACTCATGAATCATATTCCTAGTAATAGTGGTCATTATTCGTATTTGGCATGCAGCTCCTGCCTCCTCTTTATTTTTATGCGTGGAAGCAGTAGTTAACTTCAGTCTGTGGTTTGATTAAACATTGACAGATTATATTGTGTTGGCATAGATTCCAGTTTCAATATTGGAGGTAAATGTCTTGTTATTAGGTTGAAATCAATTTCTAAATATTCATCTTGATTGATCTGGTAGCAAAATATAAGAAATTATCAAAAGAGAAGGAGTAACCAAGGCAGTTTTTCAAACGTTCGGACGCCATATTGAAATGACCTTCAGTTGAGACACACTAAGATGTAACAATTATTCAATTTCAGTATAGTATAGGTCCACTTTTAGGATGGTTAAGTATATTTAATTTATGCTAATGTATTCTATGTAACTGTCTAATGCAGGGAAAATCAGTGGGGGCTTCTCAGAGCTGTTAACAGCTGCCTGCTCCGTCATGTGGAATAGACAAAGCTTAAGATTTAAAGGCGTCACGCTGACAGTCATGCAGGTGTTGCTATGGTTAAAGGAAAAAAAATGTCCACGGAGGATTTCTAGTGTCCTCATCACCACACAGATGGGCACTGGGGTTTGCAACTTGTAGTTATAACTCAAGTTCTTCTAAACCCTCACTGACCCTTATTAATAAGAAAAAATGACTTATCTGTAGTGAAGATTTCTAGAAGGAGACAAGAGGCTGATCTGAAAAGAGTCAGCTAAACTGTGAGTAATGGAGTACGATCTTTGGAGTTGGCTCTAACTGGTAAAGTAGAACCTTGTGAGATGTTCGACATACGAATTATGCATGCATATTGGTCGATAAAAATATGTTGTTTCTCATAATTTGGGACTTTTTTACAAGGCTGGAACAGATGAAATAATTTAGTTATTTTAAATGGGAAAATTTGAGTTACGAAGGAATTAAACTTGTATTTCAAGGTACTACTAATTAAATTTACAACTGATATAGATTCAAAGATTACTTTCGAAACAGAAAATCAGAGGATAAATAACTCGAATACATCCCTGCTTCGTAGATGCACATGTACATCCGCAGCCCCTCTGTGCGCCGGGTCGCAGTCTGTATTTCTAGGGTGTTTAAGGTAAATCAATGCAAGAGCTGTACCTCATGCAGATGATGCATATTTATACCCAATTTGACATAAATATGACTGCCAATCAATACCTGAGATGCTCTACTGTCAGGATACAAGCACGATGACGCTAAGGATGCAGCAACTAACAGCAGCAGGGACATTCAGCTCTTTAGCTTAAGGGATAATGTCATTCTACCTCAGGCAAATAAGCTCATATATTGTTAAAAAACAATAAATTAATGGTGGAATGTGTGAAATCCTGAATAATGAAATAGACGGTAACAACATGGACTTTCTGCACAGCACTGTTTGCATCAAGAGCTCTAGAGATGTTACTGGTTACTGGATAGTGAAACACGCCTTGAGTCCGCACTGAAGATCCTGTCCTCTGTATTCCATATACGTCACATTTGGCTGGTCATATTAATGCTCAACTTTGCTGCATTTATGGCAGAGTTCCCCGCCCCCCACCCCAGCCGTTACCCTTTATCTGCCTCTCTTTTCCTTCCTCTCATTCACTCCTGCCTCAGATGGAGTGGTACAAGACAAAACAAGCTAATTAATAGAGTGGTGCACCTCAGAATTCCCACATGTGGAAATCCTCCCCAGAACCACAACGGAACACGTCGGCAGCCAGGAAATAAGAAAAATGTCTTTTTTTTTTTGGTTTGCATCATCCATCCTTGTCCTCAAAATGCCTGGGCTTCCGCTACTTCCTGGAAGCCCTACAAAAATGCTTGGAACAAACAAGCGATTAAATTGTGCGCTGTCCATGGTGCATCAGCTGCAGTCGTTGAAGAATGAGTGCATGAATATAAATGAAAGATAATCAGCTACGTGGATGAATACCACTGTAAGTTGAATGTATATTGAATCGTTGTAAATTGCTGGACACCTCCAGAGCTGGTAAACATACAGTGTATTTAAGGGCAGATGGAAAACAGCTGCTCAATATGACTTTAATCAATTAAACTCACATATTTTCTGACTCAATAAGGTTTGCGTGTAGAGTTGAAGCAATTACTTGAATTTTTTTTAAACTTTACTACAAACTTCTATAGTGAAGTCATAAAAATATTAAAATTTATACAAATTTTCCACCTAGATGAGAATAAATGGATGTAATCCAAGAAACAAAACATGTTTAATGTTCAAACCTGTTTCATTTCTTCAGTTTTTCACGTGTTTTATGCAGAACACATCCAGTTTGGACTATTTTTCTAGCTTGTTGTTGCCATGGATGTCAAGCGTTTCTCTATGTTTAAAATCTAAAAAGTTTATTGCAAAATGTATTTCAAACTATGAGCTTAACTAATTTACAGTGTTAATGAATAATACAATACTCAAACTCAGACTCGCTGATAAAATTGAAACCTCGACATACAACTACATTCTTTGCATAGGAGCAGTTTCCATGGAGATGTGTCAACATTGGCTGCAAGGCCTGAATGAGATGAGGCAAGCTGCCAAACTTACGCCTCCTACCTGGCTTTTTATTTGTCCATGTTGTATATCAGCGATGGTATATTTTAGTGTATCGCCTGAAAGACAGGAAGTGTTAGCATTAGTTCTATTAAGGAAGGGATTATATTATTCCAGTCATCTCACATGCCTCTTATAATTCATTAAATTGGCTCAGGTTAGACATAAATTAATAATTTCATACTTCTACTATTATTACATTTACAGTATGGCGTGCGCACACATTTACACACGTTTTCAAAGACTGCATGAACTATGAGAGCATTGAATGCGACAGCTCAAGGCCCCTACCTCGTGTAAAATCAATGCCGTGTGGGCGGCTTTAGAGGGTGCTGCGCAGCGAGGAGTGATGGACTTTAAGCTGCCTCTTTGGCGTTTTTGTCGACTGCTGGGCGTAGAGAAGACGCTGAGGTTGTGTCCAGAGTTTGTGGCATTGCATCAACATCAGCCAGCGTCTGCCTGCCGAGGAGAGAGCAGCAGCAGTGGGAGGGAGTGGGTGGATGTATCAAAAGGTGAACTGCAGCCTCTGCTGCAAAGCTACATCCAACGGAATGTGATTTTGTCTTGTTTTGTGGGATCTAAACCTCTTTCCGCTTATATAATGTTCGCTGCTGTCCCCGTGCGTATGAATAAAAATATGTTGTGATTTAAAAACCGTCTCCCTTCTGCTGCGTCTACACTGCTGCAGGAGTTCTACCTTCCTTAACAGCGAGATGCTTTGGCTATTTCATTCCAAAAAGAATTTTGATATACAACTGTAAAAAAACAACAACATTGAATCAAATGATTACAGCGGGAGGATTTCTTCATCTGAACAGATTTCCTTGTAAAAGTACGGCTGATTTGAAAGAGTAACACACAGGATGATGCAAAGCGGCGGATGTACTAGTACAGCTGGAAGTGAAAATTGTACTGACTGAGGTAAAATAGGTGTCGGAAGTGGAATGAAAAATTTAATTTGTTTCACCAGTTGTTAAAGCCTAAAACGACAGGTTCTTTATACGAGTAGTTTGTGTGGCTCTGATCTCCTTGACTGTGTAAATGTTGAGGTTTTAAAAAGCTGGCGATCTCTTACAGTGACATCAATACCCTGATTAGCAATGAAACGTCTTCAAGAGCCTTTATGCGAATCATCCTCCAACATTGTTGCAGACCTGGTTTGTCTCTAAATGGAAGGTGACTTTGTCTTCTTGAAGTCTGGAAAACATTGAGTGATTACGACCGACTAAGAACGGATGCTTTTGCTCAACGCCGATCGATTACTTAACTCAACGATGTTATTTTTCAACCGAGTGATTCACGCTCTACAGTTTGGCCTCCTGTTGCTCTGTTCCCCCCTCCGGCATTACTTAGCTGTGCATTGGTGTGGGAGTAGGAAGGCCTAATTTATTCCAAGTTACGCAACCGTCTTGGGAAATGCTGGCCAGGTGCTGACTATAGCATAGTGGCGGTTTTAACTTAGCATCCAGAAGCCGATGGTTTCCCAGAGAGCTTTCCCCGTTCCCTTTTTTTCCCTCTTTGTACTAGCTCTAATCCCCCCCCTCTCGGTGTGTGGCATTTCTGTCAGGTGCTGACAAAAGCACATTTAAGGTAGAGGGGGGGGGGGAAGCCTGTTGATCGTGCACCACAATAGCTGTTGCCTGAGCTGTGATACAGGAAAGCTCTCATCAATGTTTCATGGACTTGCAGTGTGAGCTCTTAAAGAGCCAAGAGGGAGTATTAGCATTCATAGAACATAGAAAAAAAAAAAAAAAAATCAATCATGGCAGCGGGGAGCATTTGCATTAAAGCACCGTCAGCTACAATACAGATCGTCACCTCCATGAGGGTTTAGTAAGGAATTACATTTTTGGCTGAAGTATGTCAATCCATAATCTACTCCGGGGCTGTCACCGTAATTACATGTCAGCTGATAATTGTCACACGAATAAGATTTTTATTAACGTTTTATGTAATATAATCGTATCATATAAGCATCTTCTGCTGACTGGAACTCGAATGTGAAGTACGAGCGATGTAGCTGCGTGAAGGTCTGAAATTGTCTGTGGGTCACCTCAGGCGGATGATTCGGGGTTAAAGGCGCTCCGCGGTGGAATCAGCTCGCTGTAAGAACAGTGGGTGGCGTTGTCCGAGACAGCGCTGAGTATCTCATCCTTTCCTCCGCTGCTGCCTGCAGGGGATGCAGACTCAGGCTTTAGACACGGTTTATTTCACCTGTTCCTTCAGCTTGCCTGCATCCCCCTCCTTCACTCCACATCCCCCGCACACTGAAAGTTGTACAACGGCCGCTATATATTCACTGGAGTTGTGAAGTCCGATGATAATATTGAGTGACACAAGCCTCCTCAGGCAGACAGTATTGGTGTTGTCATCCTTTAGCGAGTTGTTTTATGATGTGAACTGTTGTAACTTGATACCACCATCTTCATATCCTCGCTGTGAAAAATCTCCTACAGGCAATTGTGTTTCATTTAAGAGTTTGGTGCAGTTAAAACAAAACTGTTCATGTTCTACACCACAACCACCAGCTACTCAAATCAGGTTTATTCCCATTCTCCTTGGGGGGGGGGGGGGTTCCTGAAGGACAATGTAACCCATAAATGTAGAAGATAATGCAGCCAGATTGCCGAAATGCTCTCAAGCGCGAATAAATTTGCCAAAGCTGGACAAAAACCAAACGATCTCTCAGAAATAATTCTTACTGATACAGTTTATGTATTCTCCATGAGGTTTTTTTCCCTTCTGCTTTGCGTTGAAGTCTTGCAGGTGTTTTTAGATGATTTTCATAAAACAGATGTCAGAAAATCATTGTTTTAATCTCAGGAACTGGAATTGTAAGCACAAGGTGACTCTTTAAGGACAGTTGCTTAAGTAATAGTCGATAATTACACTGCAGGCAGAGTCTATATTCTTTTAATGAGTGACTCATTAGGTGAAAACATTGCAGCACCTTCTTGGTATTTCATTTTCTTGCCGGCATCTCTGGGAAGTGATTTATGTCGAACAGACTATGCCTGTGATTAAACAGTTGATGGTGAAACAGACCAATCTATTTTGATATATTGGTCTGTAAAAAGCTTATTATGTGATGATTAAACCACCTTAAGAGAGTTCATGTTAAAAGAGTGACTGCAGGATGTGCAGCTCCGGCTGCAGTGACACATACTACAGTATGACACCGCTCTGTGGGTGGAAACAGATGTTTAGTGTCTTCCAGGATGTGTACCTCAAATTCCATAATATTTATGTTGCTGGGTAGCTATGGCAACTGGTTGAAACAGGGGGGCTAACACTAAAAAATGAGCTACTGTACAATATAGCACCAAACAAATCCCTTTAAACTCGGAAACGCTTCACCTTGAGCTTCAAATTTGTGTCGTGCTTCGTGTGCTTCATTTTTATTGTGTTTTCACTTACATTTGACCACTGCGGTTGTTCTGTTCAATCTTTATACTTGACATTCAGACTGGAAACTACAATATGACTCTAAGGTCTGAATAAAAAGTGGAGAACGGTATCTACTTTTTGCTTGCCTCTGAAGTTTAAATATGCCTTTAGGTCAGTGGAAAATGCTCTGAAACATCTACAACAGTATGACTACCCGCTACAGCAATTTGCAAGACTAATATAGACAGATAAGCAAGCATTGAAGGCAGACTGTGGAGTGGCTCACAGCATTAAGATGAATATTCTGCAGGAGATTGAAGAGCTGCCTGAACAGCCAATTTAAAACTTCAGTACTTAAGTATCATCTACTACCAAATTATTTCATTTAGCAGGAGGGAAAACAGACTGTTCCACTGAAAGAAAGAAGACCTCACACATGCATATATATTGAAACCAAGAAGGTTTTAGAAGCACGGTTTAGAGCTCGTCTTTAATGCCTTACTTTATGCTGGATTATAAAAATTTGACAGTCTAATCCTACCAGATAATGAAAATGCTGTACGTAAAATGTTTTATTGTAAGTGAAACTGCATTTGAATAACGTGTTGGAAGATGCTTAGCTTCTCTATGAATCAGTAATACTGTATATTGGCACAGAGCAATGCTTGGACCACATTGTACTGTGCAAAAGGGAATATTGCAGGTATATTTATGTACATGCACAGACACACATTGTCTCTGTGAATATCTGCTACTATTCTTACCTTTGTTACCCAAGCAACAGGTTGATGTACTTTTGTGCAGTGAATTTAGTGATAAAGCAATGCTGGTGGAATATAGTCAAACTGAAGATAGGTCCTACATCTACTGTATGTGACTCCACACAGTGTTTTAATGTACAACCTCTGAAAAATGTCCATGTGTTTAAATATCTTCTACTCTATTTAAACCGATATTCAAAGGATGCAAAAGAATTCCACTGATCATGGATTTTTAGGATTAAAGATACGACAGAGCGCTGGCTGACGTATTCATTTCAAAGGGAGATCATGTAAATGTGCGTAACCCTGGATGAGAGACATCTACATCCTGGAAGCTACACCACACTTTAAACTCTAGAGAAATTCAGTGCAATTTGTAATGGTGCACTAAACACATCAGCCCATATGTTAAAACCAGCCGTGGTCTGCATCTCATTATATAGAGTGTCTCTCTCCTTCTTTTCATTAAAGAACTGAAAACACCCCAAACAACCTCAAAAAACCCTACTACAGTTCCTTGGCTTTTTCAGCAGTGGTTGCCATGACAACAGTGCATTTTATTTCTGGCTCCTTTGAAAATGGTGTGAGATCAGAGATCCCAAATGTTATGTAAGACGATGTGCGCTGTTCCAGACTGGGGTTTTCCTGCTGCAGAGAACTTAAAGTAATTAATTACAGGGGAATGGCAGACGCTCAAACCGCTTCAACACCACTTCCCTGCTTACCTTCCAGCTTTCACCGCTTACTGGCAGCAAAGATGGGGACTCTGATTGCTATGCAGGAAGCTGAATATGATGCCATATGCTTTTAATAATCCTGTTAATTTTGACACATTCTGCTGAAACGTTACCTGAGTTCCAGCAATAGAGGCCTGGAAGAAAAGGAATTAAATATAAGCTGCAGACAAACAGCTAATCCTATAGATATCGCATCCTAGACACTAATTATGAACCTTATGTCTTGTTTGCAGACTATTTGCTCAAAGATTGGTAACTACAGGTGCAGGTTTAACTACCATAGAGATTCAGTAGAGCTACACGCTTCCAGTGGTAAGAGGAACACAATTAGAAAACAAAACATAGTGAATGTCGATGCATTTTATAACACACTATTTTGGACAACAAATGTAGGGTAGACTAAACTATGGGTTTACTTCACGCTCTGTGAGACTCGGGGGAGGCTGAGCAGCATCCACTATTAACCACCTTCCTGAAATTGCCAGATCAACCCTAATGTGGAAACTACTAAATTCTCTAATCTTTAAGTCTCTTTGAAGTAGAACGAAATGTGTTGCTCTTTGTGATCACCGCTCAGTGATGTGCTCAGCTCCTCTCCAAATAATTAGGCGTACTGCTAATAACAACTGGTTTATCACCGCGGGACTGGAAAAATGTAATACTTTTATCATTGATTCCAGATTTATTAGAGGAGAATAAGCTGTTTTTTGTACAAGATCTCTGCGGGATACGTTTATGAAGAAATTATCGGAATAACTGTAGTTGAGGCAAATTGGGGTTTTGCTTTTAAAAGAGGTGGCTTAATAACTGGTCAAATGCAGCTAAGTTGGCTCAGTGAGTGCAGGCGACGCACGAGGCTCCAGAAAAGATGATGAGTAAAGTTTTAATACTCTGACAATGAAAATTTTGGTTTAAAAATACTTTATATTGTACAGATATCTGGTGCATTATTTCAGTTTTAGAAGTGACTTAAAATAGTTATCCTAAATTGAGCAGAAGCGCGATCACCTAATTTACTCTGATAATTTCATCTCCACAATTTATTGACACGTCAATGTTGATATATTTTACTGCTTACTAATATGTTTTTCTGTACTTGTCATGCACGTTTTATACTTTATTGTCCTAACTTTTAATAATAACCAAAATTACAAACAAAACTTATATTAAATTAAAACAGTACAAGACATTCAGGATTAATTAAATGACTGATTTACTAGGGACTAACCTAAATTAGATTTTGTAATTGTTGGTAGTAAATAATTCTATTTTAATATGTTTTTTTCATCGGATAACAGCATGTCTTCTTTACTAAAGTGTTCACTCCTATTCACAATTCTGTATCTTGGCATGTATTGTTATGTGGATAGCATAAAGTGGTCAGAATATTTGCATATATTAATATACACACAAGTGTCTCTGAGAAAGGGTTTTCTTTTCTTTGAGAATATTAAACAGTTTTGGAGATCTAATAAGATAATTTATCTGTCATTTTTCTGCATGTAATTGTCAGGAGACTTACAACAGCAGTTTTCAGTTTGTAGGAATTCTCTCTAATGCACACACATATCTCACTTCTTTATTGTTGTCTTTTCTCTTCTCTGAAACAGACCAGAAGTTTTCTCCTTGGTCCCCATCTCCAAAGTTCAATGAAGGCAGACGCCTCCATCCAGCCAGGAACATGAAGGGCTTATCGGGCAGCCGCTCCCAGCACCAGATTCCTTTACCCTATGGCTTGGACTATGACCCCCACGGTCACGACCTCCACCCTCACCATGGCTCTGACTCTCGCCACTCGTCCTACCTGCTCAGCCCCACGGAGAGCTGTCCCATGGACTTCCACCACCGCTACTCCCCACGCAGCTCCATCCACTCTGACTGCATGGTGATGTCCCCCGTCCTGATGCCTCCAGCTGCTGTGCCTGACCATATCTCCAGCAGCACCTTCCCCAGAATGCACTACAGCTCTCAGTATTACGACTCTGCCACACGGGACGACTGCGCTGCCATCACAGCCTCCGCCACTTCCCCGGCGGTCACCGCTGCCGCGGCCGCCGCCGCCGCCTCGTCCCATCTCGCCGGCACCAAGAGCAACCGCCTTCCCGCTAACCTGCTAGACCAGTTTGAGAAACAACTGCCGCTACACCGCGACGGCTTCCACACATTACAGTACCAGCGCACGTCCACCACCACCGAGCAACGCAGCGAGAGTCCTGGCCGCATCAGACACCTCGTTCATTCAGTCCAGAAGCTCTTCACCAAGTCGCACTCTCTGGAGGGATCATCCAAAATGAACGGCACAAAAGGTGACGTTGTAGGGGGTGGAGGAGGAGCAGGTTATCACCATCACGGCCACCACTCCACCAAACACAGTAGCAAAAGGAGCAAGAGCAAAGAACGCAAGCACCGCTCCGGCGGCTGGTGGAGCTCCGACGATAACCTAGACAGTGACAGCACATACAGAACACCCAGTGTCATGTCACGGCACCACGTGGAACACGTCAGCCACTGCTACCCTGATTCCATGCACAGTCACCACTTTGGAGACCTGTCACTCAAGACCTCCAAGAGTAACAACGATGTCAAGTGTTCAGCCTGTGAGAGCATGGCCATGGCGCCCGAGGGCAAATTCATGAAGAGGAGCTCCTGGTCGACACTAACAGTCAGCCAGGCCAAGGAGGCCTACAGGAAGTCATCACTTAATCTGGAGAAACCCATGATGCACACGGACCTCAAGCCTTCATTGCGGACATGTCACTACCTGCAGGTGAGTTGCTTAACTAAATGGATGGAAGATTGTTGTGTGATATTTGCTTGGAGCTGAAATTACTTTTAATATGTACATCTGTGTTTGCGTCTGTGCTTCATTACTTTTAGCAGAGGATAGTAACGTGGAAGTGACTAAAACAGTGAATGAATGAAAGACCTGGAAGGTATTTCAGGTGCTATATAAATTTAAATGTCAACGCAACCTCAAAATACAATAAAGTTGCCGCCTACCATATCTGAAAATGTAACCATGATTGATATCAATATGCACTCGTCCTTATGGAGCCCAGTCAGTAAGATGTATTGATTTATTGATTGGAAATACTGCAAAGGAGGCATTTCAGATTTACCTCTCTGTCCATTTCTCTTTCGAGGGCAATTCTGGTGTCGACAGTGAGAAGTCAATATATTTAACCAGAGACGTCTTTTGTTTAGTCACCCCAGGGAGCTATTGTCCATGATGACGGAGAGATCAATCACTTTCACAATGGAGGACACTGAGAATAAAGAGCTACCTATCTGACCTCGACTGCAGTGCAGAAAACACTCATATTTGACATCTTAAATACAATTACTACTGTGCCATGAGCTGGTATCTCACCCGGGGTGTACCCTGCCTCTGGCCTGTATTGAACTAGGATAGGCAGCAACACCTGCAGTCTGTATATTCCATAAGCGGCTGAAGTTGAGATGATTAAGATCATCTCATCTTCAAGAAAATGAATGAATGAATGAATGAATGGATGGATGGATGAATGAATGAATGAATCAATCAATCAATCAATCAATGAAAATACCTACTGTTAGCCAGAGATGATGTAAGCCCTTTTTGCTTCACATGTTCAGTCCTTAGCAAAGACTCCTAGGCTTATTTCAGTGTTTTTTAAAATGGGACATCATCTGGACCTAATATCATATTTAGAGGGCTACCTACATGCTTGTGCGCTGAAACTGTGCACCTCTGGACTCGCCTGTCAGTCCATTATGAAACTGTCTACTGCTTGTAATGGGGATAGCTGAGGTGATAGTCCATTATTAAAGCTTGCCCCATTCCCTGGTGAATAAATCTACCTTCTGCTTGCACTGCATTCATGCTCCAGCCCTTTGTTCACATTGTGCCCACACTAGATTGTACACATACATAAACACATCGCACATACACATTGTACCTAAACATAATCAACAATAGTGCACATGCATTTTGAAGAAAATCGCTGGTATTGATGTCATACACAATGGGACCGATCTTACAACATGCCTGTTTGCACAAAACAGAAAGAAATCTGATTCTTGTTTGTTTACACTTTGTTTATTGTGCTATTTTGTAATTTAACTGTGACTTATTGTTTGCATATTTTTCTAATGTTAGTTCAGTTGTATTACTCTACAGTGAAATCTTGCTTCCTTGGCATGTTTTAAAAAAAAAATTTTGAGCACCTCAATAAACATTTACCATCGCTCTTATTGACAAAGTGATTAAATGGTGCAGCTGTCACATAACAGAACAGTTCTCCTAGGAAATGGATGCATTTCTGTCAGTGCTTGTAAAAACGACTAGAGTTTGACTCATGCCCAGTGGAAGCACTTTGAAGCTATGTGGGGTGCGCGATTACTCAAACACACACCAACTGCACTTGTGTGCCATGTGGACGCGCTCAGTACAGAGGCTCTTTCAGTGGCGTTTGATAGGCCCATGTGTCAGCAGGCAGAGACCCTGCAGCAGCCACATGGGCACTAACTGCACTGAGCATCTGAGCATTGAGAGCCTCTTCAGAGGAGGAAGTGAGGGGAGATTTGTACGCAGGCATCATGCTGTAACGTGTATGTATGCTGCTGACAATCTCCAGTAGATGTCAAGTATCCAGTCTAGTTTTCTACAGCTATAAACTGCTACTGTAGGATACCCCCAACGTGGTAAAAAAAACACAACAAACTAGTCGGCACTAGGGAATGGTCCACAATACTCCACCATGTCACCGTGAAGGCAATAGTTGTGATATAATTTGGCCAAACTGAATTGTATTCAATAGTTTCTAAAGGGACAGCCTTAAAAGGTTTCTGCAGTTTTCAATTAATTATTTTCCTTCAGTCCTTCATGATATTGAAATGTAGCAGGCATGGGCTGTAAATTTGAAAAGATTATCAGAGAAGGGAATCAGACTTTCCATGAGATTTGCGAATTAGTCATTTCATCTCTCTTATGTGAGACTATCTACTGTTACACCCTAAAGTTTGAGGTCTTCTCTCTTTAAGCTACCATGCAACGTCTACCGTACATCTTTGTGACTCAAGTCATTACTCTCAATCCAGCTGTGTGTCTTGTAATTGTAATGCTACAGCAATGCCATTTACCTGCACTATGTATGTTTGGCTGTCCACTGCAGAGCTCCTATCTGCAAGCAGGATGAGTGAACTGGCATAATTAAGTTGAATTTTAGCATATAATGTATGTTATGATAAAATATCTACAATATATATATATTAATTCATAAGCATAACCATTGCAGAAGTCCAGAAGCTCGAGCAGTGTGTGATTTTTTAATAACCTGCCAGTGTTCTGCAGGAAAAAGATGCATGGTGAACATCTTCAAAATATGCTTCATTATAAATATTCCCCAAAGTCCTCGCCTGGCAGGAGGTCAGCTTAGACTCAACAAGCTGCCAGGCTTTTTCTATGCACTGGTGGAAACCCTGAAATTCAGTAAACTGCAATCAGTGTCACAAATCCAACCTCATAACACCGAGGAGCTAATGACCATTGTGTTCAGGGAAATAACAGGGCTCGTTCACTTATAGACTAAAAATTGTTTTGCCAGTTCACGAAGGCCAGTATTTTAACATCTGCCTCACAGAAACATGGAATCAGCCTCTGCTTTATCTCAAGGTTATTTTTATACAGATGATTCTCGGTGTTTAGTCGTAACTAATGATGCTGGCCTCTCTGATGGCTTGTGGGTCACGGTTCAGCGTGTTCATTCAGGTGTAGTGTCAAATGAGTACGGAGAAAAGGGTAATGCTAATGAGCTAGCACAACGGCTCGGTGAGTGATGGCTGTCTTGTTAATCAAATCCTCTGGTGATCAATGGTTGTGCATTAGGAGAGAAATAATTCTTTGACTTTATTACTTTAAGCCTGATTAATTTATTTTCCAGACAATTGCTGCATTTTATTCCACTCATGTGGGAGAGGATAAATGTATGCATAGCGGATTAGGGTACGTGATCATTTTACTGATAGGCCTTTGAGGGAAGACAGAAGGAGGTCAGCTAATTTCAATGCTACCTTCTGAAGTAAGTTGGGGTCATTGAGTCCTCCCTTCTCTTCTTTAAGCTGATTACTCACTAGATTGTGCCTGATATCGCAATGCTACCAAGCTGAGTGATCAATATTCATTCTCCTACTTACTGAAACACGATGCAGTGAGCCATGAGGCTCAAAAGAAGTTCGTTAGTTTGGGATTCAAAGGAGGGTTTTAGAAGCATATGGTCTAAATGGTTGGGAACACCTTTTCATCTTGACTACAAAAATGCTTGAGGAAAACATCTGAAAAAATATACACGGTTAATGATGGCAGAAAGCAACGGGTCACATTATTAGCATCTCTAAATCTGTCTACATCAATCCAAAAAGGATAAAAAAACGGTTTTCATGTAAGTGCCTTAAACTGTCTGGTTCTTCACCTGTCTGCTCAGCTGAATCTGGCCATCAACTCAGAGAGGATATTGCGTGTTAAAGGGAAACTGTGAGGCCGAGATGGCACACAATAATGGATCCTGAGAAGAAAAGTGATGGTGAAAGTGTAACTCCACCTCGAGGTGTGAAAAGGAATCAGACACTCTGCCCAGGACGAAAACAGTTCAGACAGTGGCAGAATAACAGCTATACAATCGGATAAAGCAAATAACGTGGGAGACAGACCTACACCTACAGCTGCTGTTTCAAATGCGAAGGCTTCTCCACGCCCTGGGACAGCTGCTACAACTGCACCACACTCTGACACGGGGCTGCTAGTACATGCCTGATCAATATTTTGCGAGGACACAAAACAGAGCTTGATGTATCTGTGAGAGCGATTGATTTTAGACCATTTGAATATGTTGATTCGTCACGTTAAAAAAAAAAAAAAAAACGTGATTCCTTTTCAATATTTAAACGTGATTTAAACTCTACTTTGAACTCTATAACATTAGAATCCATCTGAAGACTGAGCATTAGCACACAGTCTCACACAGTCTGTTAATCCAGGTGCTGCTCTGTGTTTAAAGTTATTAAACACAAAAAGCATTAAATAGGAGACACTGTAATGGCTATGATCGTACATCTTAATGAGTTTTAAGGCACAGAATGTCAAAAACATGTATTGTATTCCATTGGCTGTCAGTCAGAGACAAATTATTACTATTATGAGAGTATACAGATTTAAAATACATGGTAATGAGTGTCAATCAGTACAGGACAATAATAGTCTTCAAAATGGCAAAAATTGACAGAATTATTAGATGTTATTAAAAGTTATATGAAAAGATGTAATTCTGCTATGCCATAATAAACTACAGAGCTTAATGATAATGTAGTGTAGGTTATGATAAAGACACTGCAGTGCATTTAAATGATCCAACAATGTCTCTACTGTAAAGTACGACATCCATCTTCAAAAATAAGTTACCCTCAACATAAATAATCTAAACATATTTGAGTCGCTCTGACCGGAGTTAGAATTTAGCATCTAAACGACGCTCATCAAACATCTTCCACTTCTAAGCAGCTTCAGATGAGTAAATATCACTCCGTTTCTGGGTATATTCCAGGCAAACGGCTGGTTCTTCTGTCAGAAACAGGCGTTTGGCAAAAACACAGGCGATTAAAACAAAAAATGAGGGCGCTTTAATGAACTTGAATTGTTTTCATGCAAAAATACCGCTTTATGTAAATATCTGCTAGCAATGCTTTCATTATCTGTGCCTTTTGAAAAGCTTTAAATTACTTCCAGATTGTGTTAGAACGTAGATATGTCAGTCGTGTGGGAAGCGTACATGCATAATTCTGCTTTTAGTTTTTTCACTTCATGACCGCAACAAATCTGTTGCGCCCTGACAAATTACTTTTCATTCAGACAGCTTGAATCCAACTCAAATTAGCATAAAGTCAAACAATTGTTGTTTCTAGGGTCTTTTATTTCCTGCATGAAGTTGAACTCGTGTTCTGTCTTTTGTCAGTACAAAAACTGGGTGCATTTAGCATTTAAATGAGAGGCTTACTGTAATTTTACTAGATGCCTGTTTGAGAAAAAAATTGAGAATGAACCATTATTAAGCGTGAGACAATACAAAGTAAGCATGAAAAAGAAGCCCACAGTCCTGTAGCCAAAACAATTCTCTTTAGGATATCTTTTTATGCCAATGCTGAAGTTCTACAACATATGTTTTGGTTTTCTAGCAATTAAAATTGAAAGGCGTCTACTTTAGCTATCATAACTAACGTTGTCTATGCTTTTTTCTAAGCTAGTTTGCTCAATGATACAACATTCTACTAGAAAAACATGAAAATGGTCAAGAACATTGAGGTTTGCTGCATGACTAACATCATACTGAGGTCCTGTAAATGTAAATATGGCACATTTACACACTTCACAGTGTGTTTCATTCCTGCTTTACAGGAAACAGTTATGCCACGATGCTTCTTCCAACACTTACCAGTAACAGCTGTTGTTTTTCGTGACAATGATTCAAAGTGTCCGGTCATGGCTGCTGGCAGGAAGTCAATTCCACCCTTCAAAATAAGATGCAGCAGGTTTATCTAAGAGAGAAATGAAGTAAAGGTAGAGCTTGAAAACAGGGATGTGAATCACATTAACTCTTTGTTTAGATTATTTGTCTGACGCAGCTCTCACACGTGTTACCTTAAGTGCATAATCTGTCTCGTAAATTATATGAGGTATAGCCGACTGTCCTAGCATTGTGCATGAGAGCAGAGATGCCCACTGTTACTTTTTGTCCTCTACCCTAACCCTAAACCAGTAGTTACATTACATTTGTAGTATTCAACATGGCGATCTATGTCTCCCACAGGTGCCCATGGATGAATGGAGTGGATACCCCGGCGACAAGGATGAGGAGATCCCTTGTCGGCGGATGCGCAGCAGCAGCTATGTTAAAGCTATGGGAGAGGTGGATGATGACAGTGGCGACTCTGACACCAGCCCTAAGACCTCCCCCCAAAAGGCCATTAGGCCGGATGCTCTCGTCCTCAAATCAGCCATGCAGAGACCCCATTTAGACTCCCACAGGTAGGCCCAGCAACATTTTGATGACCACAGTAATGGATTTATTGATGTTCAGAGGATACTGACTATTCAGTAAAATGTATTAATTTGAAGGAATTGGTGGTCAACACTAAAAAGCAGTTTTTTCCAAGGATTATTCTTACATGCAAGGCTTAAGATTTTGTTTTGCAGTGTGTGCTGAGTTACATGGACTTTACATGCCAGGAATTATGCACAACCATACACACAAACATATAGCAACACAGTTACAGTGGTGGCGATGTACTGCAGGGCGTTAGTGCTGGTCGAGTTGTGGAACATCTACAGATGTGACCCCTGCTGTGGGATCTCAGATGTTCCCCAGAGATTTGCAGAGGTTCTGATAGCTACATGTTTCTTACAGTATTTTATGGATGCTTTGACAGTTGCATTAAGCTGCTACTTAGAGCTGGGATGTACTTACTCCTCTTGACATTACTGACAAAGTCTTCGATCAATGACTGTTTTGTGACATCGGGTAAATGCAGCACCAAAGGGGTTTTGTTTGCGACCTTCCATTATTTTCTTAATACTTTAGAGGCAATGTGTCTCTGTTTATCATAGCATTGGGGGAATGTTAGCTGGTATGTCATATGATAAAACTCTAAGACTAAAGATCATAGGCATGTGTCTGGGCTTTATGGAAAGGCTTATGCTAAAGTTCCTTAATGGGCCTAATCAGTAATACAGAAAAACTTCTCTAAACCTAGGAAGACATCGTGCTTCTATCATCCCTACTACGACTTTGTGTTCTTTTTGTTAGCACTCTCTCAGCAGAGTTTGACTTTTGTCCCTGAAAAAATAAACCCTCGTGTTTTTACCCTCTGGTGAAGAACGTCATAATCTGCTATTATTGCAGCTATTAGCTCTCATTGTTTCTTTAACAGGAACCAGAGATAAGACGTTCACATACTCTTTACTTCTGGGATGAAGATTTACTGTTTTCTCAAAGCTCACGAGGGACTATAAAAAAAGAATCACGAGAGTTCACGAGGAGACGACTGGTTCTGTGACTGATATTCATTGTGCATATGAATCACAGAAGACAAATCACAACGATGGCGACCGGTAGATTTATAAGACACATTGTCATCCAGTGATGTGCCATGTGTGGCTTTTGAACTATGTCATCATACCTATTCCTACCCACTGTCCTTGTTCAGCCAGGGCTACCACTTGCAAACCACAAGAGATATGCGGCCCCACCCTAGTGTCACGCTGGACCCCGCCGCCTTTCATCCCCCGCCCTTCCGTTCTCGCAACCAGAGCTACATGCGCGCTGTCAGCACCCTCAGTCAGGCTAGCTGCGTCAGCCAGGTGAGTCCAAACACATGCATGGCATAGAGGTACCACCTGCAGACGTGAAATGTAATGGTTTATAATGCTGAGAGCACATTATGGACACATTAGGATACATTAGACATCCAGGTGTCCATACTGGAGGTCCACAACTGATTGTAGTTGTGTAAAGACAGCTGAAGTTAAAAGTGCATCAATGATTTATGCTTTTTCTGACTTGAAATAGATTTTTAACAGACAGCCTACCTTTGAATCAGATCCATAGTGAGTAAAATATTATTTACAGATTGTTTTGTGATTTAAAAAAACATATATTTTCAGTTTGGCCCAAGGTTATGTGGAAAGGTCCATGATAAAATGTGGCCTGATGTTTTAACCAAATGTTCAACTTCTTATCACACCAGCCTTTTCAGGTTTTCACCTTTTTTATACCCTGATATGACTGCTATGTAGTCTGTTTTGGACCTCCATGATGGCAAAAGGCACGGCTGCTCAGAAGAAAAGTCACACCGCAAGTCAGCCTTTATATGGACGAGTAGTAAGAGACTCCATCAGCCGATTCCTGTTTAGCTCTAGTTTAACGATAATAACTATGTAATTAAATCTGATTCTTATTATAGAATAAGGTCTTCAATCATAGTACTTTGTAATAAAAACTAACCGGCCACTTTACAAGGTACACCAGACCCGGCTTTTTGCCTTCAGGGCTGCTTTTACTCTTTGTGTAATGTTTTCAATGCTGGAAACATTTATTAAATATTTTTCACATCTTAGCAGTGCTCACTTCATTTTTGAGGCTGGCTTTCCACCCACAATGCAAATCTACTCTTCTAAAAGTCCCCAAAGGGACTGTGGAGGTCAAGAGAGTTCATTGTCATGATCATGAAACTATTTTGAGATCATTTGAACTTTTATGTCTGCTCGACAGCCTCCTCTGGTACATACAAAACGATTTTAGCCATAAGAGGAGGCGCTGACTGAATATTGACTGTTTTACTTGAAATTGTCTTTAAACTTAGGAGGCGACTGTGCGGGGAATTCAGATAAGCATAACCCTTAAACCATCCCATATGACACATGAAACAATCTGTTTCTCAAATCTAATTTTCCCCCCATTCTGATGCTCGGAATTGAACTTCAGAAAATCATCTTGAGATGCCTACATGCATTGAGTTGCTGCTATGTGATAGGATAATTAAGATACTTCCACTAAAAAGCAGTTGCATGGGTGTACCTAATAAACTGGCCAGTGATTGTTGTTTCATAAGAGGACAGAATGGCATGACAGCATAGAAATGATCAGGACATATAGCTCACTTTTTTGAGAGAGAACTTAATTAAATTTATCTCTCAAGACTAGCTAGAGCCACACAATAGAGAGTGTGTTTTCCATTTTCCTGTGCAGTAACATACAGTACAGTACATCCTTTTGGGGGGGTATTGAGGTATGTGGTGAATGAAATTCTTATGATACAGACTGAATATTTTTCTGACTATTTTTTGTGGTCATCTGCCTTTTTTCCATTTTATCTTGACATTTATTCAGTTTAAGGTCGGATTTGACAGTGGCATGTCCTTATGCTAACACTCCTTCATATTTGCTGTGCAAAGGGGAAGAATCAAAGTGAGAAAGAGAAAGGAAGAGGAAAAATTAAGGACTGCTATTCCTGTTTTTGTCTCTCAGGTGAGTGAGACTGAGATCAATGGCCAGTTTGAGTCAGTTTGCGAGTCCGTTTTTAGTGAAGTAGAATCCCAGGCCATGGAGGCCTTGGACCTGCCTGGTTCGTTCCGCACACGAAGCCACAGTTACCTCCGCGCTATTCAGGCTGGTTATTCCCAAGATGATGACTGCTTGCCTTCAATGACATCCTCCACTGTCACTTCAACTCTCAGATCCACAACAGGTAAAACAATCCCCCCCTAATTGAGAGAGGGCTTAGACTACATATCCTCATACATCCAATATATGCGCACAAACTTCACATACCTACATATGTACAGTGGGGAACCCTTGAGCTTCAGAGATGCCGGGCTGAATGACTCCAGTTATTTTCCCTAGAAGCTATGGTGTGTTTGTTTTTGCCTCTGCATACTCCCACTTGTCTGGATGGACTTGCTTGTGTCTTACCTTGCACGATTCATGCATCATTAGCCAAGCTTCTGGTTGGTCACTTGAGGTGTTGCCAGGCTGTAGGCTTAGGACACGGGTGGGAAGTTCATATTAACACTTAGATGGCAACACACCCTTATGGAAAATGATACCACGACACAGCACAGCCACATTACATGGCATGCCTATGACGAAGAGGCCCTACCCTAAGCATGTTAAACTGTGGTGTTATATATGTGTTGTGCAAAGCCTGTGAGGTACTTAGGGAGGGGTGAACAACAAAACGGGCCAGGGTTAGGGGAGTGATAGAGTGTTGACATATTTGGATACGCTGGAGAATCCTTCCGCCTGTTCTCCCCTTGCTCTGTTACACCAACACATTAGTAAAAAGTATATAACTAACCTTGTAATTGGCCTAATAAAATAAAGTAAAACATCTGTTAAGATTTAAGGTAAGTCAACAATCTCTAGACTAGAACATGAGTGCACAAACATGCTGGTTGCACAAAGGAACTGAGGGTATACTCATTTATTACGAGAAGGCCAACCTTTGATTAGTTGGGTATTGCTGTAATGTGTTGCATGGAATTCAAGCTTTTGAGCAGCAGTTTGTCAAAATGACTAATCAATGGTGTGTAAAGATTTTTGGCAAGACTTTCTTAAGTTTTTTATAAACTTCAACTCAAAGTGAACTTGACTATATTGTTATCTTGAATTATTAACATCAATTTCAACAGGGAATAGGGAGTAGATTTTTTAGTTTTCCTCATTCTACATGCTGCCTTATTGACAACACCAGTATTTCAAGATTTTGTGCAACACGGTGCATCAATATATCCCCAAAGTATACATTTACGGTTCTTTGTGCAAGCAGAGTCATCATGGCATTAACTCCCTCACTAAGTGCATTTGGTGTTTACCTGCAAGAGTAAAGCTATGAACCCTATTGAAACATTTTTCTTTAATTGTGCATTTTTAAATATCATGATCTGGATTTTTAATGATTTTGTACACTTTTGGAGACATTTGCACTTTTACTAATTTTGTGGAGTTTTTTTGTTGTGCAATCTGGACTTTTGTTTTTGGAATCCTTTCATCTTCAATTGAGTTTTCCGTTCCGATATCTTCAATGTGACAGAAGTACTGAGGATATAAGAGTGTTCTCCAATCCCACTGTCTTATTTGCTGAACTCTATTCGTCTAGCTCTCTGGTCAAAAGCTGTCGGCTCTTTAAGGAGTAAAACAAGCAGTTGACTGCACGAAATGTCATTAAACTGTTTTTTTGAAGATTGGCATGATGCATCATTATGTCAGACAAGGTTCTAAAAACCCAGAGGAGGGATTTCCTTGATGATTGGTTATATATATTACTGTCACCTCCTTTTTAAACCATATTGTTAATATCTCCTTTGGTGAACTGTGCACTGTTCTGGTTGAATGGTGGCCTTTTAAAATTATTTATCTTATTCAGGCTATCTTAGCTCATAGACTCATGTTTTATGTTAATATACAGATGTAGTTTATTGAAATGTAAGTGGCTTGTGAAACAAACCCAGTGTAAGGCTAGTGGACCCTCAAGTGAGGAAGGGATCCCATGATGCTCCCCGTAAGGCAGACAAGCAGCAAACCCCTCTCCATTTGACCATCCAACTCTTGAAGGATAACCAGGGGGAAAGAACAACTGGAGGCATCAGTGATGATTGTCGCAGGTATTTTAATGTTGACACGCATACATATATCTATGTATATGTGTGTTTTTGCACTGCCTTCTCAGTAAAAAACAATAGATTCCTAGAGTCTATTTATGTAGTTGGTAGAAGTATCTTTTTCAGAAACAAGCACGGTTCCAAACAACTCATAAAACCTCAAGCACTTCTTTCCTGAGATGTCCCTCTGAATATTTATTGATGAAGAATGTGATGCTGGCTTTTATGAGTTGTTTGCCATGTATTTTAAGTGTGCTTAGACAACATTGTAAGTGTAAATGCATTAGAGTATGTATTCACATCGTAACCATAAAATTATCACATTGCCACTGTCTCCAATGGTCTGTCAGAGCAGTATGTCTGCTGCACATGTGTAAGATTTACTTTTCTTTCTTCTAAAAAGCCACATGTGTCAAAGTCTAACCCTTGGCATCGAGTCTGTCAGCTTTCTTTGACTGTGGGATTGCAGCCTCTCACTGGTGCACCCCTAAATGGGGGTGTTACCCCTTCCCTTACCGGGTTCATTGCCACACATGGTCTAATCAGCCACCTTGGACCTGATATGTTCAATAGGGTTCATATCTGCTTCTTGGCCCAGTGGGTTGTGATTCTTCTACTCCCTTTACATCTTTTCTTTTGCACAAATCTGAAGTCACTGAGAAACAATTTGATATGTTTCGAGAGAAAAAAAAAGGGTTCTCAGAAAATGGATTTATGATTTGATAATGCTGGATGTATTTCATGTTTAATTCCACCATTTGCTGTGCTGTGCAGTGAAAAGATAGAAAGAAGCCTCGAGATGACTGAGAAGGCAGTGTAAAAACATTGTGAAAAGCATATAGTATGTGAGTTTGATGGCTTATTATATCATCTTGAGTAAGTCATTCAATAACCTACTTCAAGAAGGTGCTGTATATTCTATCCTGGCTCTAGCAAGAAGACTTTCCATTACATAAGGGCCATTTTTTGTATATTTTGCCATGACAGAAAGAAATATATCCATCCAGAACTTTCACTCATAGAAAACTTCAAAGAACATGTTCACAATATTATATTGATCAAGAATGGATGGCTTTTTTCAATAGATCACATTTGAACCACTCGCCTGTTTTTAATGAGCTCTTGATTTTACCAAACTGGAAATAATTAAGCCTGACCAAGTGACTGATCTACTCTCTACTCACATATTATATGTTTTCCATAGATATATGTTGATTTTGCAGTCCAGAATCCAAATCAAATCACTCTCCAGCTGTTCCTTTCACTTTGAATGTCCTTCTGTTTGCATATTCAAATTTTTCTTCCAGAGGGATATGATGTTGTGGATGGGACGTCTTTACTAAATGAAGACATGATAGAGGACGATGATGGTGCTAGCTCCTCTGCCTATGCGGAGCTGGAGAGGCTGGAAAGAGAGACTGCTGCTGCTCGCAGCCAGCACAGTACTAGCTCCACCGTAACAGCCATTTCTGTCCCGCCGGCGAGTCCGCCTTCGTACAGGGTCCCTTCTGCCTCACCCATATCCACCTCCGAGCCGCCGGTCCCTCAGGCTATTCAGGCCTTCAAGGAGTCTGCCAACATGGTTGCTGCATTCAACATGCAGTGGAAGGATGAAATCTCGGCAATGCGCTATGAGTTGGCAGAGCTGCGTAGAGATGTCTGTGGAGAACTGAAGACTTTCAACAGCAACTTCTTCAACTTCACTCAGTGCTACAACATGTGGACTTTGTGCCGGGAGCCTTGCAGTGACAGCATGACGCAAACGGACGACAGAGTGTCCATAGGGATTCAAGCAGGCTCTAGTTGGTCCATTCGACAGAATACAGAGGACAAGTCAGTAATGTGCCAACCAGAGCCAGCACCATTCAGCATCATGGATTTGATGGACCCACCCAGGATTGAGATTATAGAGGGAACCCCTGAGAGCACACCAGAGGGGTCCGGTAGCCCTGCCAGTCCACTTCCAATAGAGGACTTCCCATGGGAGATCAACAAAAAGCAGAAGACCTATAAGCAGCCGGACACAGTCGGCCACACTGGTGGACACAGAAGCGCAAGTCTAGAACTGTGGAGCAGGAAGTACACCAGTGGGCCCATGTCATATCTGTCTATGTCATTCTAATCATTCCCATTCTACGCAAAGGAGACGATGAAGCCAGGGTAAACGTATTTAAGAGAGAAAGCCGGGGTAGCGCTGTTGTTAGACATCCCTTTACTCTATACAGACACCAGGTCTGTCATCTCTTGAACAGGTTAATATGTTGTTCAAGCAATCTTAACAAGTGTCTTGCTTCGCCATGGAATAAAAGGGAATAATTTTGTTCTGAGTGAGGCGACAAGAATGAGAGAATGTGGGTAATGTTAAGACCCTCAAGTGCCAAAAAGCGAAGCATCGCATTCCCTTCACTGTCTTAGATGCCCAACTGTCAGATAAAAAATAAATTCTAGTTAACACGATTGTAAATCAGAGGGTTATGTGAATAATAAAATAAATTTTTAAAAAATCAATCGGCCACTGTGACATGAGGCAGAAGTTAATTTGTCTCCATGAATGAATTTGAAAAGCTCATTTTCATTCTAGTTTCTCATTGTGTAGAAACATTCCCTAAGCACCTGAATATACTGAAAAAATACTGTGAATAACTTTATAAACTGTTTTTATTAAATGCATCAAAGATTAAAACATTATTTAGTAATAAAATTCTATATAACTAACTTTTAGTCTAATTATAATACAAGCATTCCTTGGCCATGGCCGTCATCCATCTGTAGCTGGTTCCAGAAGAAATTAGCGATAGCTTCTCAACAGCGAACTGGTGATACACATCATGTAAAACTGTAATATTAAGTTCAATAAATGGTAGATAGAGCTGATAACAATTTGTAATAAACCCCTACAAAATAGTACAAAACCCAGTCGTTTAATGATGTAAGGATGACACTGTTTCAAGGCTTTGTGGACTTTGTCCCTGGCCAAAATTGTTTAATCATTTGTAAGTGGCTTCTCAGTCTAACAGTATAGAGAGTCAGGTGGATTCACACTGATCAAGAAGTATGAATGTATCGGCTTCAGCTCATTTCTGCACAAATTGCATTCATGTTCAAACTCTGTGTGTATATAAATGTACCATTTTGTATATAGAGAAGCTTATATTCAATACTCGCACTGTTTGCAGACGTACTGATTCCTGACAGCGCTGAGAGGGGTTGTAGTAACCGTGGTTCTAAACCAACACAGCACTTTCCCCCTCCGTCTTCGATGTCTGTCTCTATTTATTTCATCACATTCATCACCCCAGCTGTTTTTTGAACCCTATATGGAAGTAGGTAGTTCCTACCAGTGTTTTTCCTATTGTTTTTCAGGCAGTGGTGACCGGAGGTTGTTAAATCTTTGGTTAAGTTTCTTAACTATCCATCCATTCTCCTTTAAGTAGGACAAACCCAAACTGGATTCATTATTTAGAGTATTTGCACTACATTCTATCACAATCACCTACTTTAAATACATTTTTATGTTAATGGTGGAATTTTCTTGAAAGCTTGGATGGTTCATCACTGCTGAAAGATAACAGAGAGACATTGGTCTCTATATGAAGACAATCAGAGTCACCGAGGGCTTCTATCTCCCCCCCATGCCCCTAGAGGTGCAGTATAGTACCACTGAACATACAAATACCGCCTCACTAGTGATGGCGTAGCTGGGCTCCTGTCATACATTAATGGGTGGGAGCCCTCCATCATCTACTCTATTTGACTAATTTCTTTCTTTCTGTTAATCATAAAATAATACCACTAGCATTCCCTCAACCACTCATTTGCATAATCCCATTTTACCACAACATGACGTACCAAAGTTAATACTGAGGCCCGTGGACCTGAGGCCAACGGCAAACATCTCCAAGCTTGGCCAGCACTTATCTTTGGACGATCACTGCAGCACAGGACCGCAGGAAGCCTGTATGTATCAGAGTACTGACTGACATTTGAACCCTTCAAAAGAACTTCTAATAACGGAGAGGTATCGTCTCTCACTTCATAAAGAGAGTAGATCTTCTTCCCCCCCTTTGCACGACCAAAAGACAATACCTGCAGAAAAAGTGGAATTTTGAAAAGATGATATTTATAGAGAAAGTAGCTCTAGAGTTAAGACCAAAATTAAAGTTGAAGCCACAGAAGAGAAAATGCATTCCATATCCATACACCTGTTACAGTGACTCACACAACCTGAACCTAAACGTCGAGCTAAACGATTCCTTTGCCTTGATAATCTAATACACACGTAACAGACGAACACTTTATCAAGGCATGTTTTGCTGGGGAGCAACTCCGAATTTGACATTTTAAGGTTTTGGTAAACAGAATAATGGGGAAAAAGGAGGTTCAGATGTATTCTTGCAGTTCTCAGCAATTTGCAATACAGAATAAGAATTTTTAAAAGCCTGAAGCCTAATTAGTGCAAACCCAAACAGAAGAATTTTCAGTTTTTTCATTACAGACCAGCCAAACGTTGGGTTTGCAAACATAACAATGATTTCAGTGAAGGGCATATGACTGTGACAACATTTAGCCTATAACCACTTTAGTAAGCAGATATATGGTATATATATTATCGATTAAAAAAACTTTGGAAAGGCTTGTATTCATATTTTGCTTTTTGAAAAGGGATCGCAGTGGCTTTCCTTGCTTGATAATTTCCCATTGTTTGGGGAGTGCAAACTAATTTAAAGGTGCTGAAGACTGGCCATGATGATGTCTCCAATTTACATTCATTCATTCTATGCAAGTCCTTTGTTCTTTGTTCTATTTATGTCATCAAAATATTTGCAGTTACAGCTATTAGGTGTTTGTGTTAAGCCTTCACGAAATGGAATGATGTTTTAAGAAAATATGAGTGGCTCTTTAATTTTATTTCCTTTGCATGAGCCACGAGCCAAACTAAAATGTTATTTTATTTGTTTCTTTTACAGTTTTTTTCTGCAAAATAGTTCGTTTTTTTTCTTTAAATGTAAGATGAAAAGTTTGTAAGAGTTTGTTGGCAAGATTCTAGAAATTTCCTGCTTAGTAGTAGCACCCATGTGCTTTGTGGCATCACATACAAAATAAACAAATAATAAATGAAAATAACTGAAATACACATCAAAAATTCATTTAAAGACTAGAGCAAAATTACAAAACAAAGCTCATTGCAGTATAATTGGAGATGCTGTACAAATGCTTAACATACTGTAATTCTAAATTTATATCTGATGCCAGAGATCCATGCTAAAGTATAAATAGATTCAATGCAATGTTTGATTACTTTTTCTTCATTTAACCCAAAAAATTCCCGCCCTTAACAGAAGTTGAAATGTAGCAAAAATAAAGATATTGATAAAAGTATTTTGGCAATATATATATATATATATATAAATGAAATATGTACATTTAAGAGTATGAAGAAGAACTATACAAAGGGTATTTAAGATTATTTTTTAACCATGCAATCATATTTTGTTTAATGAAATCTAAGACATTTTGAATTGTCTAATATATTTTAGTGTGATCATTTACCCCATAATTTTATTTTGTTCCACTTATTTGTTGTCATCCAGAGATCTGATGCAACAACTGTGCAAACTGTCCATCTATTAGGACAAAGGTTTTTGGATGGATCTCGCCTGAACCTGTAACACTGCTTGAATATAAATGCTTTTCTACCCCTGTTTTCTCTTCCTGCATTTATTCAAGGTTTCTTGGAGAAAGAAATTCTACTCTGTTTTGCACCGATCATGTTGCAATTTTCAGGGATTTCAGACTGCATTGTTTAGAGAATTAGATTTTGTCAAAAAGTTATAAAGCATCCTTTTGAAAACCATGGTCTAGTCTGCATTTGTTAGCTTACGCTTATTTTGTTAAACAAAAATGAAAACAGTGTGTGATACTTTATTTTGATTTGATTTTTTTGCTTATTGTGGTGTTTCTTGTGACTTTTCATTTACAACTTTTATTGGCCTTATGTATTTTTCATAAATTGATATAAAACAATGAATTAAAAATGTTTATAATGTTTATATGTTTTATGGCAATTTAAATGGCAAAATGGGGATCATAGCTTTACAAAGGCATCCAAAGATGAAAATAACTTAGCATTAATAACAACTTTGTGTCCATGGTGACTACACACTTTAACACACTGTAAAAACACAGCATGGCCTAGGCACAGTATCTTGACCCTCTCAATATGCATTGCTTTTCTACTAAGCTATCATCTTTTGTTTTTCTTTGTTTGTTTTCTTTTCCTTTTTTCTTTCCCCCTCCATTTCAGGCATCCGTAGCTTAGCTGGGGGGCGTAGAGAGTACGGTAGGTCTGGTAGGGAACCACTTTATTATCTCTTTTTTATATGTTGTTAATACGGTTTTCCATACATTTTGTCTGACTCATGAACATTTTCCACTAAAGTAAGATCTATCATAAATAAAATGACGTCATACTCACCAAGTATGTATAATACATTTAAATGTTTTCATCCGTTTCCACATTAAACCCAGTGGAATTTTCAAAATGATGAAGTAGAACTGGAAAATGAGTTCAACAAACTTAACCGACTGGTCATGACTCACATATGTTGGCCTTGTGTTAACACAATGGCAGTGTTTATTGTATAGTATCTACTTCTTTTTAAGGTTCGATTTAAAATCTCTTCTACTCCACTGGAACATTTTTTTTGTGTGTCTAAAGACAATCCATAAAATTGTTCATTTGGTTTGTTTTTATTTTTTATGTTTTTTAATATTGCAGTTTTGTTCCAATCCATTGATCTTAGTAGTGATTCACCGTCTTGCTTTAGCCATTGTGTATATTTTTTTATGCAAAAAGAGGGAAATAAAATCAGCACATAGTATTGTCTTTATTTTAAATATCCTGGCATGCCTGGTTATGACCAGCATAACAGCGTTGTTCCACAAACCACAACAAATCAATGCTGCTATCAGATGGCAACAATGTCATGAATAAAAAAGACCTTTCAAATAAAGTCAGGACCTAAAAGAAGTAAGAATTCAGTGATGCATAAGTAAAACAGGAGTTACACTATTCTGTTGAAAAGTGCAGTAGAGGTAGCTGAGGAATTTAGCATTAGAATTGTCAGATGATTGCAAATTGTTGCATATGTTTAAAGTCATTCAAAAACAGAATATTGCATACACACATATGTATATTCAGATTTATATGGGGACAGTTATTGGTTTAGAATTGTCTCAAACGCAATTTTCTCCTACCCTACGTTTGGTATAGACATAAAATCACCTTTGAAGGCCTGTTAAGAATGAAATGCTCATAATTTGGGTTTCTAATGACCTACTGCTGCTGTAGTGTAGTAAAACCTACCAGGCCTGCTGGCAGGACCGCTTGCCCATCCCTCTCCTAGTTGTTTCAGCAATTGAAATGTTTGGCTTGACGCAGTAAATTTTAGTGTCACCATCAGGGTTTCCATGCAGATTAGCCTGAAATCTGAATGAAAGTTGAATGAAGCAACTAATAATAGATTTGGTCCACAGATTCTGTCATTTAATAGGATAAACACTTCCTTAAAATTCATTGAGTAGAACAAGAAAAAAAAACGACTGGTAGTCAAACATACAAAATGAACAGAATGCTCTTTGTGTTGTCAACAGTTGTTATCATAGTCTACACTAAATCTTGTGTGGGTTTCTAGTGGGGCTACAATACCTTTTTGTCAGTGTGTGAAAGCTGCGACAGCTTAATTTCTTTGTGGATTTATTTGGAATATTAACCACATCTATGGGTCAAGGTCCATGAAAGGAGGATTGGTTGAAATGACCCTTTAAGGCCATTGATTTGTATTGGTTTGTTGTAATATATCATGCATAAAAGGTTAATCCACCTTGCATCCATGGGGGCGTCACCACTGTATGTATATATGTATGTGGCTTCCAGCAACTCCTTGTTAAATCGTACAGCTCTGGAACAAAAACAGCGACACAATCAATCCTGTAAATACGGCTGAATCCGCTGGTTCCTGAACACACCCTTCAATTCTGCCGGTCGTCCTATGTCAAGTCACTCATCCATTCACTCATTCATTTTTCCATCCATCCACTCATCCATCTTTGCAACATTGGTAAAGTAACACTGAGAAATAGAATAAATTCCCTGCATTCAATGCTTTTTGCAAAGCATAGTAATTTATTTTGCCTGAGGTGGAATGCATCTTTATGCAAATGCTAACAAGATCAGGAAAATATAGACTTACAGGAGCTATTTCTCTGGTACAATTTGGTAATTTCAGTAATGTTTACAAAATGCAGAGCAATATCTACAGTAATCACTCTTTATTTTTTTTGCTAAGGCTAGTTTAAGCTGTGACATAACAATTACAGGATGGGCAACTCAAAACATGGCAAGATGCAACTTCTTTGTTGCTTGATACAGGAGGGAATACATCATTGTTTTCATTTTCCATAACTTATTTGATATAATTTACTAATATTGGGGTTTTTTTTTGAGAGATGTGTCAGCCTCAGCATCAGATCATGTTGTAAAGTATGTCTTAGTGCAGAACAAGTCTAGTCTCTGGGGAATAAGCATGAAGTTTGTGGTAATAGTTTAGACTGGCTTCATGAAAACACTTGACATTTATTATCCAGATAAGTTAAAAAAAAAAAGAGCAATGCTTCAAACTTGCTTGTCATGATTATTGCCCTGACAGCTAATAGAGTTAAAATTATATTCCAACAATCCACGTTATTTTTAGATTGAAATGCTTCAGAAATCTAATCAATCAGATAAGAAAAGAATGGCATAGCTTCCTTCCTACGTGAAGCAGGAGAGTGAGGCACCTGCACCTCACATCCACCTTGTTGCATCTTCAGCCCCCATGCTCATACACACAGTTCATCAGTCACTGCACGCCATGAAGTCACAATCTACCCTGAGCTGAGTAAGATCAGCGTCGCCAGCCTGAGCCCACATCTATGGCAGGAACAGCCTCTGGCACAAACGGAAGGAGTCGGACGGAGAGGAGACACTTTATAAATTTAAGTGTTGACCGCAAAGGAGGAAAAGGTTTGAGAGGCCTTGTTGAAAAAGCACAAGAGTGAAGGTCTGTTAAAAGTTCGCTACAGCAAAGCTTTTAATGATACTGAGTCACACTTTACATGAAATCCATGCAGGTACCATTGATTTTGATTTTACCAGCACAATTCAGAAATCCTACCTGCAAACAGAAAGGCGTAAATGTGTTTGGGGATATGAATTCAAATTTTCCAATACTAAAAATAATTGTACTGTATTTTAAACTTGTACCTCATGTAAAGAATGGCTTAACTTCATGCAACGGAACAGGATATTATATATTATATATTCAGAGGAATATATATATATATATTTACATATATATATAAATGTTGAATAGGCTGCAAATGTTTAAAATGAGCACTTAATTATTTAAACCCAGCTTAAAAACAGGTTTTTGTCTCAGACAGATTGTAGTAGGGAAATATTTGTTTGCGTAAAGCTCCTTTCTCTAGGCTCTACACAAAAAACAGAAGCAAAAAAAATTGTGGGACTAATTCCAGATTTGTCTTTGTAAATAAAATCTTTTTGTTGGGATTAGAGTCCAAAAACTGCAAATATTTGATGGTTCTCTATGGCGACACACAGTCCTGCAAATAACCTGATTTTAATAATTAAACAAATAAGTGTAAAAATCTGAAGAAAAACCTTGCTGGTTAATTCATTAATTTGAGAGGTTTAAATGGGTTTTTATCAAATTTTAAATTCTAAAGTTTGGATTGAATTTCAGATTGGTTTCAGCCTTATCTGCTGTGTATACATGATGATGAGATGTAGCCGTGTGTTCTCAGCCTTAAAGGACGCATGTTATCTCGTGATACTGTTTTTAACTAGTGAGTCAAGCCTGATTGAGCGTAGTTTGAACTTTGCATCGCAACAGTTAATTTTATAGCTATATTAGGATGATGCATATGGGCAAAACTCCCAACATACTTGGAAGAAAGGGATTCTTCAAAAGGTTTGAGGCTTAACCTTTGTGCTGAGCTTTTAATTTCCAGTTTGGATCATATTTTGCTGATACAACTCTGTTTCTCTTGCTTTCTTTAGTCGTTTAATAATGCAATGAGAACTTTGCTACCAGATACATGAAAGATTGAGTCATCTCTTTAAGGACGGCAGCTGTGAGCTTTGCCCATCTGCACATTGAGACAGAAACACAGTGAACGATATATAATGAGTGCCAACGTGACCTGGCGTTTAATCTGGTTTGATCCCTGGTTGTCCGGCTCATACTCACTCTTAAATTATCGGCTAAATGGATCCGTGTTAAATATAATCAACTGGACTTGAAGGAAAAGCTTGAAGAGGTTTCGCCTCTCATCCAAGAGGCTTCGTCATTTGTCTTGGATGACAGTCGAAAACTCTTCAAGCATTCCTTGTACAAGTCCGGTTGACTTCATTCTACACAGAAATCTAAAACGGCCTGGATGACTGAGAATCTCCGCAGATACCAGCTAAATGCAGCTCTGCATCATTCACATACACAAAGATGGATGACTCATGTTCACTTCCTCTCAGTGAACAAAAAATGAAGCCAAAACCTCAGATGTGAGCTTTGCCATCTTGTACTGATGATGTCATTTGGAGTCTTTACAGCAGTAATTGGGTGTTGGAGCAGTGTCATCCACTTTTCACCCTCACAACCTTGGCTGTCATCATGATGGTTCACCCCCTTTTCATAGCATAATATAAAGTAATTAAACACAAACTGGAAAGGTGAACATTTTAATTAGCTAAAATGTAAGAAGAAATCTTCAGGAAAGAATCAATTTACATGGTCTTGAAGTTTTTAGTCAGGCTAATGTTCCATCTGCAAACATGGAGTGAGAGGGATTCAACCCTACAAAAAGAGCGTGATCAAGACACATTATGGGATCTATCCTGCAATCCATCTTTATATACAGTAAATACAATGCAAATTTAGCAACAACAAACACTGACGCAATGATTTCTAACACTAAGTTGAGTAGATTTGTGTTTCTGTCTCTTTATGCAAGTCATTTACCACCTTAATAACTGGACAGCCAGAGAGAAAGCATAGATTGTTAATGAGCTTTTAGATAGCTGTGGTAGGTATTATTTACTGGTGGTATGCATCAGTGTGTTGGATATCTGCAGGTCACCTTTCTAACTGCTGTTGCTTGCTCCTTGCAGGGATTCAGTTTCGTCTCCCTACTTCTTGCAGCGTGGACCGTGCTCAACCACCTCCAGGTACAGCCTATCCACCATTCCCTCTTCTTTCCTGCATACCAGCAAACTACATTTCAGCTGAAGTCAATCATCCAAAGGGAAATCCAGACTAACAATTTGTAACACAATTTCAAACATTGATATTACTCCAATATTTTTGTGGATGAATAAAGCAATGTATTTAAATGTCTCTAAAAACACGCATTAGCTCTCCACAAATACACCGCTGCTTATAAAATTCACTAAAATGTATTTAATTAATTGATCATTTAAATTTATTTAATTATTTTAGGATATATCGTGTCTTAATTTGTAAATTTTGCTAGGTAATTACTTCTAGATTAAAAGGTTTAACTACCATTACGTTTGATTCTGTCATTCAACACAGTAGTTAGTCTGTGTCACGTGACCACCAATCAGCTTCGACTACGTAATGATGAGTCACACAAAGCAGGTTTCATTTTTTAAAATATATATTGTATTAATAGATTTTTTAAGCGAAAAGTTTTAATAAATGTCAATTAAAAAATAAATTCGGTAGGTTTTTAAATGCCAGGCTGTTAACCGCGGCCATCCGCCCTAGCTACGAACAGAAATAAATGCGCTTGGTGAAGAGGGGATTTCCCGACCACGGTTTAAACACACACCGAAAAAAAAAATGAAAATAATATATAATAAAACCCAAATTCATCTTTTTGTTAGATAACTTTGCATAGTTGTGTATTGCTTCTCTAATCTTCAGTCGGATGTGCTATACGGCAATTTACGTTTCAAAACATGTACTCCTCCGCGGGACTACCTTTACAACATCCTCTTTAAAATCACGATTAGACACGTAATTGAAATTCATGACAAGCATTAGTTACATTTATACATTACTTTTCTGTTTTAACTTACGTGTCCGTATGTCATCCAGACAAGTATATTATGTTTTTTTTATTCAATTCAGCATCTCTTTTTCCTCTGTTTATCTCGAAACCGGGTACAGTTTTGACCTGACTGAGGACCCGTAGTGACGAATGACACCAGACTGGCGGGTGTGTCTGATTTAGGTCCCGGACGTCCCCGCCAGGCGGGGCGTTACTGGTTTACAGTCTAATTAACACACATTTAACCTGCTGAATACACTTTTTTTTTTTTTTTTTCTTGAAAGAAATATACTCTACAAATCTCACGAAAAAGTGGCATCTTCTTTTTTTGTCCCATAACTCAAATAGATCATTATTGAATTTACATTCATATAAAACAGAGATTAGATTAGATTAGATTAGATTAGATTAGATTAGATTAGATTAGATTAGATTAGATTAGATTAGATTAGAGCAGCTGTGAATTTTCTAATTTTAATCAATGAAACATTTGTACTGGATGTACAATTTAAACATTTAATTGATCATCAAACGAGTATATCCTGACGATCAGCTAACTGGTTAATAAACGAACAAGTACAAATAAAAGTTATGCTTAATAACTGAAAGATACAAAAATATAAGATGAATTTTATTTGTGTTTTTGTGCAAGAGCTTGTGTGCATCTGAGATGATGCAACACCTTTTCTGAAGGCGATTTGTTTCAACTGTGTGTTTTTACATCATTATACCAGAACATTTGAAGAATTTTAGGTTGTTCTTCCTGGCAGTGAAAGTTTGCATTTGTCTGGGGAAGCACAGCATTTCTGCTTAACACGATTTCTGTTTGTACTCAGGATGAATTTGAATTAGATTTTTATCAGAAGCTTAAAGCACTACTCAGTCCACACCGGGCCCTCGTGTAGAAGAACATAAAATATTTGCAGAGGTTTTACGACTGAGTGCAGTCAGATCTTTGTGCACAGGCTGAGATCAGTTTCAGCAAATTCACTGGAGATTACTAACTTACTACACCACTTTTGTTACGTGCATGAGGATACTTCCAAAATTCAGCCAGTTCCTTTCTTTCATATTACATTAAAGCATCCAAGCACAATTATTCTACTCCACATACTCTTCCAGTGCTGAACTTTAGTCTTAACTGCTTAAAGATGTTTGCTTATTTAATCTATAATTCTGAACATTATTGAGATGATCAGCTTTGCAGGGGATGGTGTGTAAATCTATGAGTCTGCAGGAGGACATCTGGTTTGCATTTGATGCTAATGCAAGTCACTGCGACGACTTACGCTGAGAGAGAAGGTCACTGTTCTCACATGTACTTGTGTGATGTGTGTGATGATTCCGAGGAGCCAGGAAATTTAAGGTCCGCTCAAAACAACATAAACAGGAGCATCGAATCTCGTATCGATGCCCTGCACCTTAAAGTAAATGCATCAGGTGACAAATGTCAGACATGCAGTTCTGAATGAGTTACAGATGTGATTTACACATTCATGCCATTAAGAAAAGAAAAAATTTTTTTTTTTAAATTTTAATTATGGCAGTAATCAAAATGAGCATTTCAGTGGTTACATGAAGTTTTAGTCGTCCATGCTACTGAACCACAGCAGAATATCAGCATCAGTAACAAATACAAAAGAACCTTACTCATACAATGACTTTACAGGATAGTTAATGTGAGTCACGACAACTATTTGCAATAGGTATTTAATCCAAAATTTATTCACATTAAAATTGTACGGAATAAGCTTTCTATGTACTAATTTGTATCTACCGATTGAGAAAACCCACCTAGTCAGCACGTTTTTGAAAATCCACGATAAACGTAAAACGACTTGTTTCAGCATTTTGATGGTTGTGACAAAAAAAAATCTAATCAGTGGCGTGACTTTAATGAGCCGTACTGGCAAAGTAATGCAAGTTAACCACGGGAGGGGAAAACTAAAGGAACTATCTGACTGCTACCAAGCAATTTGTAACATCTTCCATTCTGAATTCAAGTCAAACGGGTCGATTGTGTAAAAATAGAAGTGTTGAGTCGCGTTCTGCATGAGTCACTGTGTTCTATTTCATTTCGGTTTCCACCCACTGTGTCTTGCAGAGCTGCAGCCCCTTCAAGTTGGAAGGAAGTCAAGTCTGTGATTGGATTTATCTTTAAAGACTTCCCTGTGGTTTCTTATTTGTTAGTGCACCTAATGACCTGTAATCCAAAGAGTGTATGTGTTGTTTGTTTGTGTGTGTGTGTGTGTGTGTGAGTGTGTGTGTGTGTGTGTGTGTGTGTGTGTGTGTGTGTGTGTGTGTGTGTGTGTGTGTGTGTGTGTGAGTGTGTGTGTGTCTGGAGGGGTCTGTCTCCACCTGCTTACTCTAGTGCTCAGCGTGGGGTTGAGTCTGTAAATTGCAGTAATATTTTTGTATCAGTGATTGTATTTTTCTGCTCAGCATTTGATGAAATGATTTTCAATAAATAAAAGAAAAAGGAGGAAATGAACAGGTTTGATTCTTAGTGATAAAGAACCGTTGGTTCCCTTTAAATTCAATCCATCATAATCCAGGATGAAAGCATTCTGTATTTTCTCTTTTATCTGAATCTGAATTCGGTAGTTTTTTTGTTTGTTTGTTTTTTTTGCATTGGTCAACCTCTCTACCAGTTTGTCCGAAAATATGTGATATTTTTTGCATCACCCTGGTGATAAACTAATGAATGGAGATTCCAAATTGAGGAGCTTTGTTTGAGATGAAACGCGTTATCAAATTTGAATGAATGGACGCTCTTCTGTAAATAATAGAGAAAATTCATTTTCTGAATCTCAGTCTTCTTAGAAATAAAAAATATTAGGTGGGTAAACAAATTTAGAAAAGCTTGATATTAAAATAAAAGTTCAAGCAGTCAGGCTTTATTTGTAAAGTTGAGTCACATCTCTGTCTTCACTCCTCCAGCTTCAAGCACCTCCGCCTGGATAAAATGGAATAATAATAGAAACTTAAATGACATGAGCTTCATTAAGTGATGCTCTATAATCACACAATTTGAAATCTAACATTAATTTACTCTTCAGTCTAATATTTGTCTCAGAATAACAGAACTTTACATTTACATGATTTACACCCAGATTATAAAGATTATTATAATAATGTCACAAAAGATTTGGTCCATTCCCACCAGATTCCCATAATCCATTGCACCTAATAAACACAGGCATATGTCAGGGCCGCTACGTTGCTTTTCACCTTACTGACAATGCCTTTGCTTGAAGTGCCCTGATGCCAAACTCCCATCATGCTTTTCTTCCGCTCACTGTGTGATACAGGTGATCTGCAGCGCTCTCGACCCTTGCCACCTTTTGGACGCATTTTTTCGTTCTCAAGTTTTATTTTCTCCTCTACCCTTGTCTTGCTTTGTCCTCGTCTTGTCATTCTGCTTGTGCTATCCAGCGGTATCATATCCTCCCAGTTACAAGAAGACTCCACCCCCAGTGCCCCCACGCTCCGCCACCAAGCCTCTTATCTCTGTGACAGCCCAGAGCAGCACAGAGTCCACACAAGACGCCTACCAGGAGGGCAGGCACCCCCGAGGCGGTCTGTGGACCACGGACAGCCTCGGACGTCCCATCTACAGCTCCACGGACAGCCTGGACAGCACCAAGGCCGTCACCATGGCGATGGAGTCAGCAGCAGGCAAAAGGCACGCGTCCCTGGGCAGCCACACATCTGTCCAGACGTGTGATAAAGCAGTGCTGGTGTCCAAGGCCGAGGAATACCTCAAAACCCCACGATCCTCCATCGGGATACAGGTAAGGAGACGCGAGGTGATTCTATTTCTTTATAGATATTATAGATGCTTTTATGCTTTATGGATGAACAGTATGAAACCAATCTATGCCACCCAACTGTCTCTGATAGTTAACAATGATTTTATTTGATTCTATTAGCAGTCTGATAGACTGCACTTACATTAAAAAAGCTGTGGAGGTTGAGCGCTTCAACAGGTTTGACTTATTCCTGCAGAAAAATATGAGACTTTTAAGGCTTCAGTCGTCTTTGTCGTTTGAAAAACAGTTTGTCATTACAAACAAAGGTCTATCCTTTCAAGTTGCATCCCATTAATGGTGATATTAGTACATATTGTTACAGCTTTGTATGTGTAAATGAAACTTTTGTGTGGCAGTTTTATGAGTTCCTGTCAAATCAATAAATTAAATAAACCTGCGATTATTACAAAGCAGAAATAATAGAAGGTAGAATTGTGAAAGCATGTCTGTATTTTGCTGTTTGTCTAACTTTTAGGTGCTAATCAGATTCTACTTTCAGCGTTCTGTGGTTTTTATTCATCAGGTGGAAACTGTGACAGATTCTGAGACTGAGACTAAAGGCCTTCCTCAGTTCCACTCCATCGGCATCCAGGTGGAGGATCGCAAACGGTACGCGGCTCAGAGTCAAAGTTGAACGTATTTACTGTTGCATCTTCTAAACGCCGTCCCTGTTCTAGACACGGGAGGTTCAAGCGCTCCAACAGCGTGACCACGGCGGTGCAAGCCGACATGGAGCTGGAGGGCTTCCCCTCCATGGAGGACAAGGGCCTGCAGTTCGGCGGCGCCTTCGGCCGCCACTCCGAGCCCAGCACACCCACGCAGTATGGTGCTATCCGTACGGTTCGCACGCAGGGCCTGTTCAGCTACAGGGAGGACTACCGGGCTTCCAGCGGACCCCCCAGCCCGCAGCCCGACTCCTGGCTGGTGGAACCCAGTCTGGAGAGCACCGAATCGGGCCGAGTGTCACCCATTCGCAGGGACGGCAGCTGGTTCATGCAGCTGCTTCACAACGAAACCAAGCGATTGGAGGGATGGTGCAAAGAGATGGAGAGAGAGGCGGAGGAGCACGACCTGTCGGAGGAGAGTGAGTGTCCAAATCATTACCTCAGGATGGAGCTGTCAGGGTTTGTGCTCCATGATGAGCTCTCTTTTAACTCAGTGTGTATACTGGGAGTGTCAAGCTCGTTTTCACCGAGGGCCACATCAGCTGTCCTCAAAGGGCCAAATGTAACTAATAAATGTAACTAAATGTAACTCAAAATAAGTGTAATTACACCTTAATGTTAAATAACTCTGAATTTATTACTTATTCATGTTACACAAACATTAAAGTTACACAGAACTTTCTCTGTTATAACATAAATCCTTTTTAATTTGTCAGGTCATTAAACCCACAGAACTTCATCAATCGAGAATCAAACTGTGCAAGAAAATAAAGAAAAATAAAATCAAACATAAGTTAGGACATTAACAGTTTGCCAATGTTATAATGTGCTGAATTACTGCATTGTTGGAAATGTATTTTCTGGTCCAAGCACATTTTTGATCTAATTATTTTTAGACACTCTGATCTTTTATGCTCTTGCGGGCCACATAAAATGAAGTCAAGGGCCACATTTGGTCCCTGGGCTTTGAATTTGACACATGTGATGTATACCAACACAACCAAAGTGAACATTCACAGTTTTAAACAAAAACAACATTCCAATAGACATTTTTTCTTTAGTTTTTTCTTTTTTTTGCACAGATGACTGGCTGAAACATGTTGGCCATTGCCAAGCTGTCAGTGATTCACAATCTCTCTTTCTTCACGTCTGTGTGTGTGTGTGTGTGTGTGTGTGTGTGTGTGTGTGTGTGTGTGTGTGTGTGTTTGTGTTCATGTGTGTGTGTGTGTGTGTGTGTGTCTCCACCAGTCCTAGGAAAGATCCGGAGTGCGGTGGGAAGTGCTCAGCTGCTCATGTCTCAAAAGTTCCAGCAGTTCTACTGGCTGTGTCAGCAGAACATGGTAAGTATTCAGATTGCTGCATGACCTGCATGCTGTTCATGTGCTACACACACACACACACACACACACACACACACACACAATGACCAGGGGGGGTATGCACCTTCCAGAAATAACCCCCTGGGGATCGATGGTGACCCTGCAAGGACACCAAAGGGGAATTCCAATCAGGAGCTGCACCTCTGCTGCGGCCATCCATTACCCAGGCAGCAGTTCAAATGGGGGTGTGAATAATGGATTGCCAAGCCGTCTCGCTGTTTAGCCCTCATGTCATGTCGGCGGGCGACTCATACCTTTTCTAATGCTAACTAACCCCCAGAGATAGCATTTATTAGACGATGACAGAGTCACGAGTCGGGATGTTTCTGCAGATACGACAGAGAAGGAGAAAAACAAATGAAAGAGGCAGGCAGGCATTTAATTGCACCTCAAGAAGCCATTCTTCTCCAATGATATGCAGAACCTATCAGAGGTGAAGTGAAGTCTCATTCCTTCCTGTTTTTCTTCTTCTTTTTTTTTTTCCCATTTTTGTGCATCTGAACTCAGTCCGTCGCTCTCCTGTCGATGGTTTCGGGGCAGGCGCTCCATCCCTCTCTCCTCATAGATAATGGGGTGATGAATTAAGTCCAACATTGGTACTGACAGGCCATAGATTGCCCTGAGGTTTCAGACGTGTCTGGATGAGAGTGATTTTGACTTTTCTTTGCTGGATGCAGGAGGAACTGCAGAAAGTGTTAATAAAATCTCCAACATTCCTTCAATGATTTGATTGTTTGCGGCTGAAGTTGTCAACCAACAGCGTCTGGAAGTGTTAGCATGTGTGGAGAGTAAAGAATATTTGTGTGATTCTACCTTCTGCAGCACAGGATGGGGGGAAATGTGCTGTTTTAAATAGAAGCAATGGAGTTAAGGGACGTTCCCAAGAACCACCAAGAGGTTATGACCAAAGTTGGGTCTTCACTGCCACCTAGTGGTCAGAACCGTTAAGTTCAAGAGGAGAATTCTTGAATGATTTTGTTCTTGTGTCTCATCAGGACCCCAGTGCCATGCCCAGACCCACATCTCAGGACCTGGCTGGATTCTGGGACCTCCTGCAGCTTTCCATCGATGACGTCACTGCCAAGTTTGATGAGCTGCAGCTGATCAAGAGCAACCAGTGGCAGCTGGTGGATAGCCCAGAGAAGAAGGTAAAAACGGGTCGCCGTTCTGTCACAGATCCACACAGTCGTGATAATTAGACTTACTGGGCTCCAGATGAACGTCCTCAGCTTTTTTGAGGAGAACTGCAGCAGCATCTGCCCTGGGTTTTTGGACCTGGTGAGGAAGTTCTTCATTCTTATCGTGACGCTGCAGGGACGATGTCTGGAGGCAACATCGGTTCATGTTAGACAGCTAAAAATATCCTCCTGTTAGGATCATCAGTCGTGTCTCCAAAATCACACCGGACCGGCTCCGTCTGATCGTCTGCCACCCGTGATTCATCTCCTGCTTGTGGCCTGAGGTGACTTCCATCGATGATGTCATACCAGTTAGAGTTTCAACCAGTTCCGCTGTGACACTGTCCTCTAGGGATCAACTAAAATTTTCTTTGAACCAATAATTGCACATGATCCAGATCTGGAGTCAGGATTTCCGGCGGGTCAGTTAGGTGGCGTTAGCTGAGTTCTGCATGAGGCAGATCAATGTGAAGTGACATCATCGCCTTGACATCACACTCTAGTTGCAGTGATGACGATATAAATTAAATGGGACCAGCATTATGAACATCATACATGAATGAGATGTTCATAATGTTGTTCCCATTTACTTTTGAAACTTTTGACAAAATCTTCTCATTTCTCCACATTTGTATTCAAAATGTGTTCGTTAAAGTCGCGCCTGTAGACGGGGGAACCATATTTAGATGGTCATGTGTTTTTTGGAGATAGACAACACCCTTCAGGGCTGGTGGATATTCTACAGTTATTTACCTCCAGCTGCTAATCGGTGCATCGCAAGCTCCAATGAATCTGAGCCCAAACAGTAACGCAGATGCTCTGCGCCGTTGCCTCGCTCCGGAGACACGGGCGCAGCTCTGCACCGGCTGATTGTAGGGCTTCAAACCATATTGTACCTCATTAAGTTCAGATGTGTGTGTCACGTGGGTTAGATGTCCTGATGAGGGAAATGTCTTGAGTTTAGGTGGTTAAGCTTTAGCCAGTCAAAAAAAAAAAAAAAAAAAAATTAAAAAAGACCCAGATGCAAAGAAGGTAAGTAGAAGAAATTAGAAGCAAATTTTGGTGTCATAAAGATAAAATGTGATCAGTAAAAACTTGTTAAACTGTCAAAAAAAAACAAAAACGGAAAAACGCATGGCAAATTAAAAAAACAAACAAACTGGTGGATCCAGTTTTCAGGGACTGGTGGGAATAATCAGAAAGATCATAAAGGTCGGAAGAAACATAGAAAGACAGGAAGTATGACTTTTCAGAATAAAAGATCAAACTAAAAACCCTCAAAATCTAATCAGCTCCAACCAACATCTGTTAAATTTAACTGAACTCTTTTGAATTTTTAAAAATAGTTGTCTTTACAGCAGTGATGTCATGCTGTCCTTGGACGCGTATCCAATATTTATCATATCCTGCCTGGATTCCTCATTACATTAAACTTTTGCTTGACATTATATAAAATTTAATTTGGAAGACCCAATCTCTCTTCTTCATCCATAAGGAGATCCACATTTAAAATAAAATAACCATTACTTAAATGAGGAAGTAAAAGTGATTGATAGGTAGAAAGAGAACGCCAGAGCCAGTCAGGAAAACCCGAACAAAACGAAACTTGATCCCCGTTTAAAAGTCGTTCCTTTGATTCCTGTCAGCGTTCAGGATTCTGAAAGGACATCATGTAATGACTTCATTCTGTCTTCTAAGGAGCGGAAGTGGCCACCACCTCTGCCAAGGAGGGCCTCGAAGGGTCGCGGCGCCATGACACGAGAGCGCTCTCTTGACCTCCAGGACCGTCAGCGACAGGAAGCCCGGAGACGCCTCATGGCCGCCAAGCGAGCAGCTTCGTTCAGACAGGACTCAGCCACGGAGAGAGCAGACAGCATCGAGATCTACATCCCGGAAGCTCAGACGAGGCTTTGAGGTCCTCGGATTCATCCTTAGCTCTCCTCGTCACCGCCCCTCCGCCGTTTCATCATCGTCCGTCGTCTTTATCTGGGTCGTCCCGACTGAAGCTACATTAGGCAAGGTTTCCTTTCCTAAAAGAGAACGCGGCGTCGCCTCGTGTTGCGTTCACACCAAAATTTATTCTCCTGGCGCGAAAATCAACAGCTTATTATTTTGTGAAACAAAAGCATACCAGAATTTCTCCTTCAGCTGGTACCTGCAATGTGGGTGTGTCCAAATTTTAGTTTTCCAACATTTCCAACACGTGAAACTTTGCATTGTGTTTGGTGTGAAGGTAGAATTATTAAGAATAATCCCTGAGTGACAATCCAGGTGAATTAAGCGTGAAGCCGACCCCAGGCCCGCCGGACTGGAAGCTGCCTAATGTAGCTTTAAGTCTTGCTACTTCATCGCCACGTCAGCGTTTAATCGCCCCACATAAAATACAAACTGGTGATTTATTCGGTCAAAACTTTTACGATAACCCCCCCCCCCCCAGTCTTCTCCACTCATTGCCGTGCTAAACGTAACGCGCCGAGGCAAACGTTTCTAGATTCTCATCAGCAGCAGTGGTCTTTGGCTGAAGCGCCCCGTTTGAAAGTAGACGCCGATGTTTGTCTCAGCAAATTGTAAAAAAGAAAGAAAAAATATTCTCTTTCTTTTTCTAAAGTGGGAGCAAAACCAATCAACTCTGGTTGATGAAATTCTCTTCATTTCGTGCCAATTTGACCGGTTAAAATCACCTGAGGTGCTGCGCCACCGCGCTACCATCATCCATCATTAGCCTTTGACCAGTGTTGCTGAACGACTTCATGAAAACTAGGCTGCAAACCCCCCCCCCCCCCTCCCCAGACCATCATACTAGCGTTCCATTCCCGTAACCCTACCAACCCCCCCCCCCCTTTTTTTTTTGTAGGACCGGGCGTGTCCAAGCCGTTACTTGCTGCTGGATGCATTTCCATTGCAGAACAAATATGAATTGCTAACACAAGACAAGGTTCTGGCGCAGCCCGGAAGAGGTGACTGCATCAGACGATGATGCATTTTGCACCTTATAATATTCATGTTTGTATTTCCAAGGGAAATGTAGTTTATGAAGCTCATGCGATATTGTTGCAGTTGAATTGCAAGGACAGATATAGAAAACTTACCAGAGAATTCCACGTACTCTACAGGTCATATTAACTGCACCTTGTGTTGTTTTGCATTCCTTTCTTTCTGACGGCTTTCGGGCCTCTTATAATTCCAATATTGTGATTCTAACACTTTTAATTCTACTTATATGACCGACATTACGATCTACAGTATACATTTAGTATTTATAGTTGAAACAGTCGTGGGTTGAGTTGACGGTGCAGTTGTTCTCGCTTACGAAGCTAACAGAGACCACATCCCACGACACACTGCATCCAACCCTTTTGTTCCAGGTGGGAACGTGGTGAAAAACACTTGTGATGTTCTTTTGATCTGCTCATGTAGTCTAGGAAAGACAGGTGCAAATGACACTTTAACAATATTCAGTTACTACAGTAAATGGTGCTGCTTTTTACTCTAAAACTGTTGTCCTTTACCCAGTCCTATGTGCACGCACACACACACTCAAGGACTTTTTAAACAGAGATTTATTAATATGGTGCCCATTGTCTCTCTCTGATGACGTGTGCTAGATTGTGACTTCAGGAAAGATCATCTTTGCAATGCTCGCCGCCCGCGGTGGTGAAAATGAGGAGAAGGTTTTTAAACTTCCTTTGCTAACGTGCGACGTGGTCAGGGATATCAGAGATTACAGGCTTTGACATTCCTTGAACCTTTAAAGTCAAATGGAACATGCCCACCCTGAGCCGAGGGCATAGCGCTACAGCTAGCTGAACATACTTTCTTGTACCTGTCCGTGTTTTATACCTCATCCTGACATTCAAGTCGTACTTATTTGCAAATCCACAGCTGATTAAAACAAAACGTTGATATAGGCGACAAAAAATTATCCTATTTTTGGTAACTATGACGACGCTCAGCAGGAGAATGCGGTCTAAAAGAAAGGCAGTGAGTCGTGCTTGTTGGGATGGATTACGAGGCTGACCTGAAGTATTTTACTGACACTTATGAATCCCTTTCACCTTACCAGACGGCCTTAACCAAACCACGCATGAATGTAGAGCTAATGATGCAAAAAAAAAAAAAAAAAAACAATCCAGGAGATGATCAGTGACAGAAAAATCCAACTGAACCAGACAAGGAACTCCCAAATTTTAAAATGTTATTGTATTTTTTATTATGCTAAATATATTTTTCCTCATAGATTATAAAATCCACAAATTCTTATGAAAGAATAATTAATTAATAAGCTCTCCAGTTTTCTGTAATGTTGAATTCATAGACAAATATTTATCGGATATAACCTTAATCTTCCGAATCTCAAACTTTTTAACACTACATTTGAGTAATTTGGTTTATATGACTGTATAATTATGTAAATAATATTACTTGGTAGAGATTGAATTAATACTAATGATCTGCAAAAATGAAATGCTTCATATAATTACAGAAACAGTTAAGATTATGAGAAGAAGTAATTTTAAGCTCAGTATCATTGCCTATTCAGGGTCTGCAAAGAATAAGGATCCAGTAGATTGAGTCATTTAATTATCCTCTAAACAGGAACTAAAATTATTTTAAATGAGCTCTTAGTTTTAAACCTTTTAGTCTACAAAATTACTCAGAAGATGAGGTCAGTAACTCATTTTTCTGCCAATTATGGTGCTTAGATATTCTCTCGCCTGTCCGTTTAAAGTGATCTCGGAGGATTTGACATTATGTCCTCATGTATAGATAGCGATGATGGCGTGATGCCGTGTTCTACATTATTTAACATGCTCTATAGGTTTTCTATACAGAAATCTCCCTCCATAATTAGCTCTATGTCATAATTAGGAGGGACTTTATTAAAATGATCATTTATGAATAAATATTTTTGTGCCCATAGAATTTTTAAAGAGGAAGAGTATTTATTTAGGACTGAACAAATAGAAATCTAATCTAACATTCAGATGTTTAAGTGCTGTCATATTTCGTCTATAAATTTCAACATCTTCGCTCATCTTTACGTAGAATCACAAGCTTTGAAACTCATCCACTTGTAGTCTCGCTCTCAGAAGGACTAACAGCAGCCTCTCCCGGTCGATGGGGCTACTTTAAACAATCCAGCTGCTCTTCCACCTGACTGAAAGTCATGCAAATCAAGTCTACTTCCCACAGACTGCATACTGTGACGACATTGTGTGTGGAGATCGATGATCCGCTACTCGTCCTCATCGATCCGGGGCTTTTTCTGAAACACGCTAAACTAAAACAAGAGTTTCTTGTAGCTTCACCTTTCTTTTCACGCCAGCAGGAGGAGGAGGAGGAATCTGAGGCCTTCTCGTCGAGCCTCTCCTGGTTTGTGGACTTTTGTGTGCCTCCATTTGAGTGGAGACAAAACCGACAGAGGAGGGATGAGGAGACTCGCAAACCTTTTTTTTTTTTTTTTTGCACCAATCACCAATTAGTTCGGCTGATATGAGACGCAAAGAGGTCACAAGGTCACCAGGTACAGTGAGAGATGCCTGAGGCGAGTCATAGATGCTACCATCGTGTGTTTTAGTGGTATCATGCGGGGCTATTCTACAATCATGATACCATTTTCTTTCTATTTTATGCTTCAGGATTACTTGTCATTGCATCTGTGATGGAATACTTTTACTTTTTCGCATCTCACATTTACACCCATCGTGCTACTGGGGGGTGGGGGGCTTAGGAGTCACAAATCCTCAGGTGCCTTACGGTTTGATTCTCATAGGACTCTGTGAGTGAACGTTGCGGGTCGAGGTGGGACCGCCGCCTCTCGATGTGCGGGTTTGTGCATAATAGTGTTACAAAAGGGCTGGAAACCGGGCCGAGTCGGATTGCAGAATTTAAAGCTAATCTACATTTATTTTGTACTAATCCAAATATCCTACTGTAACAAACGTCAGCACAATACTGTATAGAGGGCAGCAGAGAAATAAGATTTTCCTCTTGTTGGTTCTGCCATGATTGGTGGCAACAGATAAAGCAAGGAGATAAACAGGTTTCTTTGAGTGTAAACGCGTCACATCCATTTCATAAAAAAATATATATATATGAAAAAAGTGTCCATCTATTTTGTCTGAGCCGTAATGTAATCTTGTGGGTTTTTTTTTTTTTTGTTTTTTGTTTTTTTTGCCCTTCTTGGTGTCGATCCTTGCAGAATCTGGACGCTAATGAAACTTGACCAGCCAAAAAAACAACAAAATAAAATAAAGGGCAATGGTTTTCATACTTACCTCACAGCTGAGTGTTTTGGGCAGATGCCTGCGTTCTATGCATCAGTACTCATGTGGGGGGGCGGCTGGAGTTCACGTCGGGAGCTAATCTGACGCGTCGTGCTAATCCGACGCGTGCTGTCATCGATATTGAACACCCGATTCTACGCAGCTCACTTGTTCAAAATTCATTTTTAAAAATCTAAAGTACAAAGAAACACTCACACGCGTTGAGGCGTCATTCTTCCTGGTTACTTTTGCTATTCAAGACGTTTTATTTTTACGCTTAGCAGTCCGCAGCTGTTTTAAGATAATATTCTGATGAACCTCAGAGAAGTTTGTATAGGTGCTGAATCAACCAACTTCTCTCCTCCAACTTATCCCATTTTTTTTTTTTTCTTTTTAAATTTTGTCTTAATTCTGACAATCAGCTCATCAAAAAGCATCAGACGTCCACATTTCCTTCACTATCACCACAGACAGAGGCCTGGTTTTCCTGTATTATTTACAGGCTTCAAGTGAGACTCCCTTAAATTTTCATTCAAAGCTTTTCTCCTTGTTTCTGATTTAGTTGCACTGCAAAGATGTCTTTCTAATGCTTGCTCTCTCTTCTCATAAACCGCGTGAGTTTTGATGAAACAGCCCGACGAACAGCAGTTAAGTGAGTCATTATGGAGCCAATCTGATGTCACACTTGCGTTAACGGCGGGCTGTACGAGCGCGCATCTGCTCCTCAAGCAATAAGCCTGATTTAGATGTTTGGTTTGGTTTTTCATCACATTTTCTTTAACAATAAGGTTTTGTTTTTGTTTTTTTTTTAATTTTGGGAAAATATGCATATTTATTGACCAGAAATTTCCATTCTATGAGGCTGCAGCCAGCAACTGACCTAACTTAGCATAGCATAAAGCCTGAAGAAAGCTAATCGGAAACGGTACAATCGAACAAATTAAATTATTAATTGAATCCTAATTTATTTCAAATTGTTTTTGCATGAAACGCTGTGACATTTTTCAGCTTTTTATTTATTTGATTTGATTTTACTATTTCACATCTTTATCATGTAGCCTTTGCTAAAACAGCTTCTCTGGCTCTGGACTGAATTAATGTATATCTTGTTTTTTTTTTATCAGTCAAAGAAACAACATTTAAAAATAAAAAGCTGTGACTCCCATTAAATGTAAAAGCTACAGCTAAATGACAGTTAGCTTAGCTTAGCCACAAAGTAGCAATAGAAACTATCTAGCAGTTACTTCCTTAGTCAAATCCCCTTTTTGCTCTTTATTTACAACTTAAACATCTTTTCTCCTTACAGTCTACTGTTAACCATTGGCTCATTTTTCCAATCTTCATGCTAAGCTAAGCTAACATCTCCCGCTTCATTTTTATCCATGCAAATCAAGTAAACGCAGCTGATCATATTTCCTAAAATAACAAATTAGACCAAAAAACAGGCAAATGTTTGGGTTGCATTTCATGAAAATTTGCTTTCCTTTTATTTATATTATTTTTATGATTGATTTATTGATTCTTTTTTTTTGTTGTTGTTGTTGCGACGTCAGAGCTTGTCTGCAGTGTTCGGAAGCCTGAGTACACGTGAACTATTTCAAACCAACCAGATTATATCGTCCACGTTGAAATATTTTTCTGAATGCGAGAGGAAAATGTTTTGCGCCATTCTTTACGTTTCGGGGGTTTATGAGGGGAGAGAGTCGTCACAGTTGTTCGCCTTTGGTGGAGAAACGTCTTGTGTTGTGGCCGTGGGTAGAAATAACAGAAGGACTATAAATGGGATTTTGAATGTGACATGAAAAAAAGAAAAGATAGCATAAAAAGTTTGTGTTTAGCTTAAAACTATTTTGAATTGTTAGATATATCAATAATGAGGATAAATATAATGCCAAATATTCAGTATTTGTACAGAAATATACATATATAAATATATAATATATGCCTAATTTAAATGGAACTATTTTCCACACTTGATCATGATTTTGTTGTTTAACATTCCTTTGTCGACATTATTTTATAAGATCTTCAGATAGCATGCAGGATAGTGAAAAATGAATGACTTATTTAGTGTTTCGCTGCTGTTCAGTATTACAGCGGTCTACAGATCCGTTTGTGTTTGCAAGATTCATTTAAGCTGAATATTTCTTTTCCAGATTTGTTTACAAAATGAGTTGTAATGAGTTCTAAAACGGTTTTCATCAGTTCACGTCATTTTATTTTTTTTTACCCCGCTTTAACAATGTGTTGTTCCGTATTCTTTGCTTCTTCCAAGTACTGCTATCAGCCATCTGTTGTAAATACTTATGCAAATTAAACTTTTTGAAGAAAACGATGGTTGTGAAATGAAATTTCTCTTTTAAGAACTGGGACAGACGAGAGGCCGGGGGAGCAGTTCAGGGATTTAATATCAGTGAATGAATTTACAAGCCGACAGGCTGAGTCCAAAGAAATGATTCAGAAGTCAGGACTTCAGATTACAATTGGACACAAAGAATATCAGACAGACACAAAATGACACACACTATACACAAGAGAAGACACGATCACACAGGAGGCAGGTCATCAGTGACAGGACACAACAGGAAATAAGAAATATGGAAGGAAAAGCCCTTTCAAAATAAAACCAACAACTCCAAAGCAAGTCATTTATTTGGATTTTTCCTGCTTTATCTATAAATTAATTAAATACAGTCTGGACAGGGGGTTTAGGTTTTTTTTTAAACTTTTTTACTTGACACCCTTACAATTGTAAGCGACAACAGAACATGCGCACACATTTGTAATTAAAGATGTTTTTATTACAGCAAAGAAGCCAAACATTACAGACAAGAATAATTATGGACCATGAAAATCATTTCTCTACTCAGACTGACCTCACATCCAGAAATCTGCTTCATTCACTGCTCTTCAGGGCCGTCACTTCAGATTTATTAAGGTGGACTCATGGCCGTCTGGACAGCCTTATCTCCTGAACTGTCTTGAATCAGTTAAAACTCTTCGGTCCGCATGCTATTGAGTCCCTGAAGACACTGAACGTTCTCTCCTGTCTTTGGGTCGGACCAGAAATCTGGATGAAAAAAACTAAAGACTGACGTCCCACCGGCATAAGAATGTCCTGCAATCAGTGGAAACTAAAATGCTTTTCATACAATATCTGTCAAATTTAAAGTTGAATCCTCTACGAGTACAATCTCTTTTTATCTACAACAGAACCAACGTCCTGTCATTGCATCCATCATGTAAATCTCTACTGTTCACCCAACAGTAGAGCTGTTCAGGGCGCTCATTATGGCCTATGTACAGTCACATCCTCACCGGGAGCCCTGGGCTATTCTTGTCCCAACTGAGTGGAACCTCTGACGTTTTATTTACAATAATTTTTTTCAATCAGTCCGTGCACAACAGAAACACAAATGGTATTCGGCAAAGCCCCACAAAGAAGCGATGAAGCGTTCGGACCGATAAAACAGCTCAAACTGTGGTCCAAACAATACTTAAAACATTGATCGTCCATGAAAACGCATTCAAAAGTCCAGGTCTCGATCTGAGACGCTGCTAAAATGCTTGGATTCAAATGATTAGGCACAAAACATGTTTTTTTTTTTTTTTTTAATTCTTTTCCTGCACGTTTCACTCGCTTCCTGGTCTGGGAGGATTCACTATAAACAGCTGATCCTGAGTGGAATGGGAGCGGATGGGGCTTCTGCACAAATAAACCACGGTAACATCACAGATTGTAGTAAGTAAAAACAAGACAATACTACTGAATTCCACCTAAATACTGAAAAATTACGTAATAACGCTTGAATATACAGCTTCTATCAGAGGTTCTTAAACGTCTCCTCGTGGACCCAAAGTGAGCTCAGTGGCCTCCGACCCGTTAAGAACAGAATCACGGCCCAGTTTGTGCCCCCGACCCACGGTTTAAGAATCACTGCTGGTGGAGAGTAAACATGGAATGAAGAATGATTGTTCTTACAAGCAATGCAAGTAAACAATAAATACAAACAATGTGCTTTATCCTTATAGACATATTTACACAAAGTCTTTGGCTTATGAATTAACATCAGCTACAAAATAACAATAAAAACAAAGTGTTGGCCACCAGTGCACAAAACAAATGAGGCTGGGGCGCGGGGGAAGGGGGGGCACTTCCAATTCTATTCAAACTGTAAATGGGAATTAATATTATTTTATTATTATGATTCATTAAAGGTGATTCTACGTCAGTCTTTTCTCTTACGAATTGACCAAAGTCTGTTAGTATTTGAATTAAAATAAAATAGCCCATTTGTGATTGGCTGAATTGAAAGTGCGTTGGGCCCAGCCCTGAAACGAACAGCACGATGCAAAATGTCACATGGTTTACAAAAAATAAAAATAAAAATAAAAATCACAAGCGTTGCATTCAATGTTTCAGACTTCAAAACTTCTCGGCATCGGATCAGAAAATCAACTCTACAAATAGAAACACAAGTCACATTTTTTATGCATACATTTTAAAATACTCGTTTTTTTTCTGGTTGCCACTTCATGATATTATATGTAAAAAAAATAATATATATATATATATATAAAATAAAAAAAAAACAAAACTAAAAGCAGGACGCTCCCCTTGTAAACGTGATCTTTTTTGTTTCATCGTCAGACCTGTTTGTAAAAATTTTATTTATCAAATCAAATTCACACAGAGGGTCAGTGACGCACATGCAGCCCCTCCAACTGATATTTAGGTCTTGTTTTTCTTTTCTTTACAACATCAAACGTAGGATGGGTGGCAAAGTGGCAACTCAAACACATAACGGTGTTCCGGCAGAATCATAACTGAACACGACGATGCTGCTGATGCGTGAGAAACAGAAGCGTTCACAGGCGACTCTTTAAGTGTGTACAGAAGTACAGGCTGCAGATATTCAAACATCACCATCATGAGATGACCGACGAGCAGGAATGCCAAGTCCATCACAAGCTGTGGTCATAGCTTTTATGAGGGGAGGGAGACACCTACAGTGCACGCGGAGTACTGCAGCTGGAACGACATCAAGTAGGCATCAAGTCTGCGGACTGGGGAGGGGGGCGCTGCAGTGAGACGTTGAACATTTAAATGAGGCCCTAAACATACCGGGGCTCTCTGGCACTCGGGAAGCTGTACAGTAAGCATAAAGACAGATAAGGGGTGACTCCCCTCCCCCTAGTAGCTCCTCCCCTTTGTTTGCATTGCCCGCCTTGGAGCTGGTTTTCGCTCCAGCTGTTCCTACTGATGCAATAAAACGGCGCTACAGAACAGCCACAGCGGCGAGGAGTCGGGACCAAGCCAAAGCAAAGGGTCAAACACACATGAAGTGAAAACGATGTTCCGTCGCCCTTCGTCTCCTCCTCCTCCTCCTCGCTTCCGTCGTTTAGGAGGACTCGATGAACTCCAGCGCCAGGTCGTAGCAGAACCGGTACTGCTCCTGCGGACGGACAGGAAGGTTAATGTTTGGATCGTCGCAGGAACAGGAAACATCATCGAAAGGGAATTTCAAAATAAAATGTTTAAAAAGATTTTACAACGATACCCACCGGAGTATCCACCATGTTGGGTTTACTGTTCCTCAAGGTCTTTACAGCATGGAAGACGTCGACCACACTCTGTCTCTTGGCCATCTCACACACGATGCTGCTGGTGCAGAACACGCCGCTGCGCCCGCCTCCGTTTCTGTCAGGAAACCAAAGGAACAATAAAGATTTCACCGCTTTTCTCTCCGGGTTTTGGCACGAGTCACCCCTCATGTTGTAGTCACAAACTCACAGGCAGTGCACGATGGTCCTTCCCTCTCCCTCCTCTCCCTCACGCTGCCACTGGTCCACTTGTAGGATCAGCTTGAGGAAGGAGCGTTTGGAGGCGGGGACTTCTCTGTGCCCCGCCCACCCCAGGTACTGAAACTGACGGACCATCAGGTAGCCCTCCTGAGGCTGATGGATCAAAAAAGACACAAAGTTGTTGGTTGGTTAGCAGTGACATTACGTGGCGACACCAGGATGGGGGGGTGGGGGGGTGTCCACTGACCCTGGTGAGGTTACAGACTCTGAAGAGTCGACTGATGACATCACAGTCCATGGAGCAGGACATACATTCCACCTGGACGGGGCCGTAGCGCAACATGCCCTCCTCTGGCCAGTACTGGGGGCAACCCTGAGAGAGAGGGACGACACATGGTTTAACTCTTGTTCGTTGTCACGGCGACGGGGGGGGAGAGGTTGATAGATGCGCATTTAAAGCATCGTGAGATCACGTTTTCAGAATCAACCTGAGCCAAGTCGATCTCGTTCAGCATCACCAGGCTGGTACATCCATAGTCGTAAACCAGACGCCAGAAGTCTTTGACGGTGTTCGGCAAAGGATGCTGGGTAACGATGAACGCAGCCGGCTGTCTGTAGCTCTGCAGGAAGCAAAGGAGACACGAGTAACATGAGGCCTTTCTCAAAAAAACCACCAACGACGTCATCAACTGTCTGCTTTGTCGCCGAAATATCTTTTATTTCTTTCATCTTTCTTTGTCTCTCTCTCTCAAACACACACACAAACAAACACGAGCAGCAGAGCAGAGCGGGGACGAGGCGCCGGACAGCAAGCAACACGGATGACGTTTGGTCATGTGATCATGCAGCGGGGCCTGTCGGACGTGAGGGAGGGGGAGGAGCATGCGTTTTCAAACACAAACACACTCCAAAGGGGTCGGTCGGCTTCATGTTCAGTCAGCGGTGAGAACATCGACGTTCTTTTCATACGAAGCGACTGAACTGAAAGTGAAGTGAACTGTGATGGAGACGTACAGCCACACGTGTGAGACACGGGGGGGGGGGGTTAGGGTTAGGGTTCGGGGAGTGAATGGCTTTGCTGGACATAAACCTGGTGGCACAACGACACTGAAGCCATGAAACAAATCCAGTACTAGAGATTCAAAGTAAAATCCCGTTACCTGGAACTCTTCTGACAGCTTGGTTAGAGAGAGGCCAAAGATAAGCGACTAAACTTTAAAGGTTTGGACTGAATTCCACACGTTTTACAGCAAGTACAACAATTTTTGTCCTCCGACTGCTTTTGTCGGACAGAAGCCGGGTTTCTTTCCACACCATGTATGCATTCTAGTTTGTTTTTCAACCGTTACTCTAAACTCAAACTGCATACGGCGCCGTCTGCTGCATTATATCTCACAATCCTGCTATTAAACATTAAAAAGTACGACTTGATATTTCTACCTTACCCTTTCCTTCTACCTACTTATTGACCTTTTATCAGGTCACGCATGTGGAGACAGACTCGACTGCTGCCGATGTAAAACGTGTTAAGGTCAAGGCTGGGTGGGGGGCCAGAGAAGCTAGCGGTCTTTTCAGAACCTGGATTTGTCTCTAGCCTTCTGCTGCTAAAAACCACAAACACAGCATCACACAAACAGGGAGGGGAGTCTGTGTGTGTGTGTGTGTGTGTGTGTGTGTGTGTGTGTGTGTGTGTGTGTGTGTGTGTGTGTGTGTGTGTGTGTGTCATTCAGGAGGTGTGTGTTGTTTCTATTAACATATATTTGCAGAATTATTTGGATGGATGTGTCATTAGTAATAATTATTTGTGTGTAACTTTTTAAAACGACTCAGTTTGGGACAACAGATATGAAATAATTATATATGTTTTTTACATGTTTTTTTTACATTGCAAACACAACTGAAACACATCTACTAGTCTAAAATGCTAATTCCACATCTTCCGATTAAATTAAGAAGACTCACAGCGTAAAAAGTCCCAAACAACTGTTGTTAGATGTGTCAGAGACTTACATCCATAAGGGCCGCGTTGATGTAGTTGCTGCTTTCTCCATCTATCGTAATGAGGAAGGGGAGACATCTGTCAGGAGGAAGGCCATCCATAAAGCGGTTCTTGTCTTGGTTTCTAGGCAACAATGCAATGCTGCAGTCTTCAGGCTGAGGCTGAGGAGTCACCGAGTTTAACGTCTGGACAAAGAGACAGATGTATTTAAAGTTAGTTTTCTAACATTGGACACATTAGGATGGAAATATTCAACTAAAATCATGCAAGAGACAAAAAGGTGGATGAAAGTGTAGTTCCACTTTCTGGCCACTAAGGGCGCTGTGGATACTTTTTTTTTTCCATATTAGGGCCCCAGTGTTTGTGTGTCCACAGACTCATTGTGTGCTTTTGTGGTGATGACGTTGATGAAGAGAAAAGCATCATACAGATCAAAGAGCCTGTTATCCAGTAAATATATATAATTTTAAACATGCCTTCCTGCAGGAAAGAAGTGCAAGATTTTTGTTTGGAGTATTGCGATATAATACTGGACTGATAAAAATATTCTGAGTAGTTCCAGTGGTGTACAGCCTTAAAGTATATTTAGAAGATGATCTTATCGACATGCTTAGCGCCGTCTTATCTTTCACACACAAAACCCACAAGAAGCGGCAGTGAAACCACTGAAAAAAATACCATGAATATGAATGAGGAGGATTATGGTGTAGGAGTGGCTTGAGACCTTTCTGTTGACATTTTGGTGTTTACTCTGTGCTGTCAAAATGAAAAATAACTGATATGAATTCAAGCTCGCCACAGCCTGTTGTCTCTGATGGGAAAAACTGTGGCATTCGTACTTCTTAGCCACGACGTGACGGATGGATGGAGAAGCTTAAAAGGTTAAAAAAAAGAGATTACGATGAGGTTTACCTGAAACTCGTCCTTCAGATGTGAGGAGTTGGTCTGCGAGTCGATGCGGATCAGCTCATAAAAAGCAGCCTTGAACTCGCAGACTGGGATGGCTGTTTCTCCACACAGACAAGCCTCTAGGATGGCGTCATGGATGAATATGTACTGCTCCTGAAGCCAGATAATTCAAGACACGCATATTATGATGTACAAACATTATCTTTCACTCCTACACTGGTAAACAGTAGAACATAGAGCAGTTGTCGCGTGAAAAACATAAACAGCAGTGATACCAGATGAAAGTGAGCATGCTGACAGTGTGGGTGAGTGATGGCTCATGGGAGATGGAGCAATGATTGAGATGAGATGATGACTGTCGAGATTTTCTTCTCTTCCCTTTAGAAAATTACGTTTTGTAGAACTTTCCAGGATTAGCAGAGTGAATGCAGCTTTGATCTGCATGCAGTGGATAAATCTAGTTTACTTCTAGCCTGAATGTCAAAAACCTCATCAATATAGGCAACAGCAACCGAGCTGGGATAATATTAGAATGTATAATTTGTAATAATAAATTGTTAAACACAATTAATTTTTAATGGCAAAAATATGGAAATATATCTAGTTTTTACAGTATGTTTATTTACATATGATGTAATTCCATATCTGACCACTAGGTGGTGCTAAGGCAATATATCTTAAAATAGTTGGAAAAAGTTTCAAATAAAAGTGTTTATTAGAATGAAGTTTGCTATGTTTGTGAAGTGAATGAAATATTTAGGAATGTGTGGCAGATAGATGGAGGATGAAGTCAATCCTGTCTGCAACTTCCTGAGTCTTCTAAGCTAAGGATGCAGATGGAGGATGGGTAATGCAGTCACCTCAGTCTGTACCATGTTGATCCTCCTAGAGCGAAGAGCTTTCACACAGTTGTAGATGTCCACCACTCCCTCTCTCTCTGCCATGTCCAACATGATGTCGATGACTATGAAACAGCCTGTACGACCTGCTCCAGCACTGCAGGGGCAAACACCGAGCGTGGAGATCAGTTTCTGTTGGTTTATGACTGTAGATGTGTATTTCTGGTTTTTGGATGAACATCAATCAGTTAAAAAAACATTTCATACCTGCAGTGGACCACTATCGGACCAGCAGAGGGTGGATTAGAGATTTTAACTCTGCGGATGAAGGAAAGTAGTCCCGTGGCGTGATATGGAACTCCGTGATCAGGCCAGCCTGTGAAGTGGAATTGCTTGACTTCCCGCACCTCATTGAAACCACGCTGAGCAAAGACAGACGACAGGTTAGCTTACATGTCTTACATGTTGTATGAGCTGTTGTATGACATGTTGTAGAATGTCAGTCATCACTCACCCTCTCCAGTGTGAAAGTGCGAACCACATATTCAGCCAGAGGTTCGACCTCCACAAAGGTCACCTTGAAGTCTCCGTACACCTCTGCGTCATCGGGCCAGTACTTGTAGCATTTGACCTGTTCAAAATGGAATACAGTGCGCCCGCATTACTCGCAGCTAATGCATTCGAGAAAGTACACATGAACAAAGAATTCCGCGATAGAGCGACAAACTATCATATTATTTACGGAAATTTAAACGTTTATGAACCCTCACCATACTGATATTAAACCACCTTCTATCTGCATTACCTTTTCCCACATTCTGATAGACTGTTTAAAGCACTTTTTTGTCTCACGGAAGTCCGAGACTCACAGAACGTAGCGCGCTTCTGGATGCTGTCAGCCAATAGCATGCGCGTATGGTATCAGGTGACTACCTACTTAAAAATCCGCGATGAGGTGAAGCCAGGCATCTTAACGCATGAATACGCGAGAGACTACTGTATAAGAAATCTTGTGCAAAGAAAGTTCTGCATTTGAAGACTATTTTTCTGGCACACACACATGCTAGAGCTCCATTAAAATCTTAATTTCTTCCAATTCGCAATTTATTTTCCTATAAATCTGGAAAAGCAAGACCAATAAAGGAGCAACGTACCCTTCCAACCTCCACCAGATTGGTTACCATGACGATGCAGGCTGACTGTTCCTGCCACACCATCCTCCAGAAGTCGTACACGGTCTCATGAACGGGGCCTGGAAACAAAGACGCACTTTCAGCACGGATGACTTAAGTTTCTGTGAACTGGAACCCACAACATGCTGGATGAAAGCCGTTATGATGAATTCCTCTTAACTTGCTTCCACCGCGTTACAGCATCTTACCCTGAGTGGCGATGTAGTGACTCGGTCTCTGGTAGCCCTGAAAAAACGACGACACAACACCATTACTCACTGACTCAAGAACTCGTTTAAAAACCAACAAACATCCCAGCTTAAAGAATAAGATTCAAAACCTTCTAAAGTTAAATGTTTAACTCTCAGTATTCATTCTGGACCTTTTGAATCATATCTAAATTGATTCTGAATTCTACAGATGCAACGATGGCACCTTTATGGCAGCTGTCGGCTGCACACAACGACAACCACATCTTGCAGGAAAATAAACACATTTAGAGCACACAGTGGGATGTAAGGTGGTAGTGGTGGAGGGGGTGGGGGTGGGGGGTGGGGCAGGATGGAGTGGAATCTTTCATGCAGCAGAGGCCCCTGAAACTCAACGTGACTCGTTGCATGTACCTCCGAGTGAAAGAACAGATAACAAAGGTGGAGGTGGTGAAAAAAGGGCGGAGGGGCACAAATGAGAGGATCCACAGTGATACTTACATCCCTGTACAGCCAAATCTACAGCCAAAGCCACAGGCAGAAAGAACGAGTGGAGGAAAGGAAGAAAGAAAGCACAACAATGTCAGTGAGTGTCACTCAGAAAAAAGAAAAGTTGCATTGACATAATGGGAGCTTGAACAGAACATGCAAAAAAAAAAAAAAAAAAAATCATGATCTAAAACGTAGACTGAAGAGAGAGGACACTCTGATTGTTGTTGTTCTTCCTTTTTAACGAAACAGGAAGTGTTCCCTCCATCCATTCTAGTTCTAGCATCATGTGAGCTGCAGCATGCGTGTGTTTTAAATGGTTAATGATCATATAGAAGATAAATGCTGCAAGCATGTGTCATGCAGATTGTTGTTAAGATGACAGCAGAGTGGATAAAAGATGGATGGATGAGTGACAGACGGATGTAACAGACAAATAAAAGAGAGATAAATTAGTCTCTTCATGAAGTGGATGAATCTATCAGGATGTAAACATGGATACACGACTAAAGAACAGCGACACACACATATGATCTGACGATGACGTATGACGTGATCGGATGTGTTCAACGGCACGATGGATGACTGGAAGACGCAATAAAGGTATAGAGGCCTGACATACGAGCGAGGGAGTGTGGTTTCGTTGGTTTCGTTGGGAGCCAATAGTAGCATTCGATGCGTTTCCACTTACATCGATGTAGTTGGCGTTGATATAGTCGGAGGAGGGGTCGTCTTCGATGGGCTGGAGAATAACCCTTGAGTGGTCATCTGCAGAGGCAAAGAGAGAATCAGAAAGAGGGGATGACAGAGAGAGAGAGAGATCAATTAACAAAAAAATTCCATGGAAAGTTAATGGTTGACGTTTTAACGGCCCAAATTCAAAAGAATCATCAGCATCCCTTCCCGGCGGGACACAAGGAAGGGACTGTCCTTTTGCTTTCCCTTCTCTTCTTCCTCCTAGAACGTCTCTTCAGCTTAAGATCGACCTTATTTGCTTACATGCTATAATATTCCCGTAGCGGTTCTTGGTGCGGTTCTGCTCCTTCTTGGCGACATCCCAGGAGGCTGATTGGCCCTCGAAGAAGCTCTGTATCACCAACAACACACAAAACAGGAAATAAAATTACTCATCAGGGTAACTGATGACAGTTGGACGATGCTATCATCTCTTTCAGATTAGTCGTTTGCGTTAGAAATTAAACTCTCTGAACTCTTTATGCTACAAACACTATTACAAAATACTACTATTAGAAACGCTGCAAATAATCTTACTTCATATTCCTCCTTGAAGCCGTAGCTGTCGGAGGTTTTCATGAGGTTGATGTGCTGCAGGAGGTCGGCCACTCTGATGGCGGGGTGGAGCTGTCCCGTCTGATAAGGAGACTCGGTTCCTTCACAGTGATAACGAGGAACGTCCAGGAGTCGGCTGTTCTCCGCCGCAGAGCCGCTGTGGTTCTCATCTGCAGAAAGGGGAGGACGTTTTTGATTGGTTCATTCGTAAGTTAAGGCGAGATTTGCATCATTATTTTATTCAGGATGGATGAATCCCGTAGAAAATGCAGCAACTGTGGCTTTTCATTCATCCTAAATCGGTCCAAGATGATTTATATCAACCATTTCCACACATGCCGCATCTCTTAAAACCAAATAAACCATCGATCACGATGATTTCTGTTTACTCACCTGTGATCGGAACTACACGTCAAGGCAGCAGAGGAGGAAAAGAGCAAAGAAATGTCAGGTTACAGCATCAGAGCTTCATTAGTAAGAACAGAAACTACAAGCTACAGGGGTGATCGATCTAACGGGGCCTCCAGGGTGTAGATGATGGACCAAAAAAAAAAAAAAACACATTCAACATTAAGTGACAAGCACGGAAATTCTATTTCCAGGCAATTAGCTCCTATATGGTGGAACGCCTGCAGGCTTAATGATCGCAGCATCTTAGCATCTTTATCATTAACTCTACATTTAAGAATGCTGTGCGTTAAAAACGCGATTCAGTTGCAGGTAATTTGGTTCTTAGCAGAACCTCCTCGTGAATGTTTCTGTGCTGTCGTGGATAATGTGGAAAAGGAAGACTGACAGGCTGTGTGTGTGTGTGTTTCAGCACAAGCGACTGATTTTACCTCCACCGCTGTGTATGAACTGACACTGTTTATTTCATCTAACAGACGCTTACCTCTGCTCGGAGGACATGTTAGCTCGTTACTGATTGTTAAAGGTTTGTTAAGCCTTCGTCAGGCAAATTAACAGCAAACTTGACCCGACAATGCCTCTCAATTGGCTACTTCCTGCTACTTCCTTCCACTCTGTGATGGGATTGGCCGAGACAGATTGTAACTGCAGCCTTCACTCCAAATTAGAAGCAATGGAAGAGTTAATTAGCACAGTTTGGTGGCGTTGTGGATTGCGGAGCCCTTAAGGGTGCGTTAGAACTCCACATCACGCTGCAATGTCGATGCCAGATTAAACTAAAGATAAACAGATTGCAGAGCGATGCCGGAGATGGAGCCAACTTGGCAAAAAACTACAGCGTTCGTGATTCAGAGCGGGGAGTCGGCTACAAAACAAGGCTGGGGAATAACACAGATGGCCGATACTCCAGCAGACTTCTTGATCCAGTCCAGCAAACACACAAGCCTGTAGGCGCTGTGTTGTTCACTGTGACTTGATGTCACAGATTTAGTCTTTAGTCATTTGCAGTGGCGACGTGACAAACTGTCTTCTTCCGTTCATGCATCAGTTTCTGTCGTTTGTTTTTTGAGGGGGGACAGGAGATGGAATGTCTAAAAACAACTTAAACTGTAGAAATAATGAGGTCTCTAAGGAAGGATGATGGTAAACACTAAGAATATCAACATGTGTCAGTGGGAGACTGAACGTGGTTGAAGATCGGGAGTGATCAAAAATCATAACATGACAGGTTTTAGTACCGGCCAGTTTTTACACAGAATTAGCTCGAGGTGACAAAAATACTCATGTTTGGATTGTCTTTGAATCAGACCCCAAAAAATTCCATTTGTTTTTTTTAATTTCTGCTAAATCATGTTCATTTCAATGCATTTTTTTGTTGGAAGATTAAAAAGCTTTTGTCAACATCAAGTAAAGACAGCGGTGGTACCAAAACCTCAATCAAGCTGAAGCGTCCTCCCACATAAACATCAGGTAGCTGACGGAGGCCAAAGCTAAAAAACCTGCATGTGATGGAAATGTCGACCCTGACTGATGCTATAAGTGGACATAATTGGCACCTATGGGATGGGATGACACACAGAGACATGTAGGACGGGGCTGTAAACACAGGGGCTCTGAGATGATGGTGGGTGATTAATAAGGGGAGCCAATGGTGAATGCGACACATCCAACCATGGCAGAGGTCTCACCTAGCACAGCGGTAGGAACCAGAGGGTCGTTGGGCACTGCAGGAGAAAATGGTCTAAATGTCAGCGTTACTACAACAAAAGTGAGGACGTAGAGGAGAGCTGCGAGCATCAGGAATCCAAATATGTTTCTATCAATTTGACAGGAAAAGGAAATCATTCATAGCTCTGTCTCTGCGACGCAAAATCACCGCTTGTCTGCGTCAAAACTGTTGAACTGAACCAGGGCTGGACGTCATGCTTACAGCTGACCATTTGATTTAAAAAAAAAAAATGCAAAGACAACCTGGTTTCTGCCTCTCGACTGCAGATATCGCAGCATCTTTAGGTTTTTCAGACATTTCATAGGATTAACCAAAAAATCATTCTAACAATCAGCAAACCAAGAACCATAATAATATGCGAGCTGTTAACTTGACGTTAGTAAGAACAACGCGAGCATCAAGACTCAAGATAGCAGTAAAGAAAGCGTTTAAATGGTAGAAGAAGATAAAAGTAATCGTTCACATTTGACGATCAATACCAAAGATTGGATTTAAATCATAACAATAACCTACATCTGTTGTTATAGTTGTGCGAGTCCATGAATGTCACAGCCATGGGGTCGTCGCCATGCAGGGTGCTCTGGTCGGCATAGCTGCGATCCATGGCGTTCACCATGTGCGTCATTTCCTGCCGAGTCGTTCCTATGGCGTCTTTTCGCTTTTTGGCCAGTTTCCTGTCAGATAAGGGGGAGGGGGGGCAGAGAAAGAACCAGTCAGGCATCGTAGAAACAAACATCAACATCAGCCAACCTGCAGACCACCGCCTTGTAAGGAATTAAAATTTAAAGTACAGTTTGATTTTGTGTCAAGTTGCTGTGGTTGGGTCTCTTTCTGGCTGGGGGGCTGCAGGCTGCCGACTCGAGATGCATAAGAACCCACAGAGAAGAAGAAGAGGAAGGAAACAGGACAGAACGAGCAAAAGGGGGCAACATGAGAGGCTTGTTGTAAAAGGCAGCATGGAACTGGTTCAGATATACAAGCAGAGGGAAACAGCATCCAAACGATACCATGGAAACCGACCTATGACCTTTAGGAAGCAAATCTGTTCCCAGCCTCCAAATCGGAAGAGAGCTGTCAGATGAAAATGTTTGTTTTATTCTATTGTTTCTCTATTTTGGGTGATTTTCATTTTTCATTCATTTTCTTTTTAGAAAGAATGTAAAACAAAATGAAAACGAACAAACGACAAAACTATTTCATCCGACAGCAAAGGAGAAATCTAACTGAAACAACAGTGAGGACAGAACTTAAACATCTAAGGGCCAAAGTACCGTCGTTATCAAAGAGACACCACATAAACAATCAACTATATGCAGTTTGTCTAGAAAACATACATTTAGAACCAGAATTTCTTAATTTTAATTTGTTGTTTTTCTTCATTTATTTGTTGTTGTTTTTTTTTCTTTGCAGACTTGGTGAAGAAAAATAAAAGTTTAACATTCCAGGTTTTCAAGGTTTAACTCTCTCAGTGTGTGCAAAATCCATGAAACCGCAGGAAAGAACAACGGCAAAGGGTTCAATGCTTCAAGCATGACGGGTCGTGCAGGAACAGCTTGTGCCCAGAGCCGTAGGTGTGCATCAGTTCAGTCAACTCGTCAACAGACGGAGGATTTGAAACGAGCTCATCAGCTCAAACCCACAGGTTTAATGAAGGCATAGATTTTTGTTGCGTCACTGATGAGACGTACAGCTCTGACTTCTTCCCTGCAAACACACAGGGAGCATGCTGCGTTTGGCTCTACTTCACCTCCTGACCCCAAAATACACCAACTCTACCTCGAAGACCACATACACACAATAAAACACACACACACACGCACACACACACAAACACTCATAAAAGTAGATTGATTAACGTATGGATTAAGAATGGGTGCGGTGTGTGTGTGTGTGTGTGTGTTTTCCTGCTGGAGATCACACTGAACAGACCTAAAGCGATCAGGAATCCACTTCAGCCAATGAAAGACAACCAGAGACAGAGCAGAGAGAGAGAGCACCCGCAGAACGACCAATCAGAGCAGTTCGCTCCAAACAAACGCCTCGGATCGAGAACCAGGAAAAGAGGCGCCGAGCGCCTGGAGCAGAGTTACACCGTGATACCTGTGACTTGATGGGCAGATGGATGATCACATGACTACATGCACACAAAGAGCTACAAGTCACAAGTGCAGCATTCTTTTTTCAAAAAACACGCTTCGGCCTGTGTCGTCCCACTGCGGCCTGTTCGGTTCTGGTTTACGGCCGACTCCGGCCTTCAAGAGCCTGCTTCAGAGCAACTTTGGAGCATGTAGAGGACACCGGGGTGGAAGTCAATTCGCTATCAGTTCAGTCGCTTTAAGAGAAGTTAAATTGGCTAGGGATTAAGCGTTTAGTACTGTTATCAAAACCTCTGCATCTCTTGTCATTTCCTGTGATTTAAATATGAGATGGTCAAAAATAAGAAATCCACTATGGTCCTAAGCCGACTGGCATGAAAGCGAATTGACCCCCACCCTGGTAAAGGCGTCAATGAGGATGGCTTTGGTTGGTTGGTCAGAGCTGAAAATGTGTTCTGTCTTGAAAAAAGTATACTGCATCTTTAAAAATAACAACAACTAGCCACTAATAATTTGCCCAATAAGATAACAGCAGCTGGGTGCGCTGATTGTTGATTGGTTGTTTACTTACAGGTAATAAGAGTATGAATAGTAGGTCCTCCTGGGGTTGTGAGCCAATCAGAAAGCAAAGAATGAGACATAAGGGTCATTGAATATGCAAATTAGGACAATAATGTCCTTTTCCAACCAGCAACAACTGAAACAGAAGAAAACACCTTTTGACTGCTACAACTTGAGGGTCATGCAAAGGTTTGTTCTACTATGGGCCTTATTTGTTTTTTGAAAAATAAAAACTCTATGGTAAGTAATTCCTGCAAAACAGGCTAGGAAACTGGAACTACTATAACAACAAGCTATTATATGAAAGTAAGAACATGTAGTCATCCTCTTCTTAACTTCTCAATGTGTCATATTGAAAATATTCATACAAACTACTTCAGTAACATTTATTAAAACAACATGGCCATAATTACAGATCATTACTTACTCCTAAGGATAGCGAATAATGCGTAAAAACATTGATCTGTAACAGCACGCAGCTCACTTCCTGTCAAGCAGCATGATGTCATTGTGATGTCATCATGTCCCACTATTTTAAAGATGCAGTATTGTTCAAAGTTGTACAGGTTTAATGACAATGAAGATTGATCTCCCCACAAACCCTCATGGAGAACCACTGCACGCTAACAAAAGGTGACATAAAATCAAGTTTTATATAATTAAAATCACTTGTCATGTTTTCACTGTTTAGTTGCATTCAATGTAAAAATGTCTGCATGAACATTTATTTTAAACTGAAACGTTCTCTCAACGCAAGCATTCATTACTGTCTGAAAACGTTAGCCGTTCTTGTTTTGAACTGAGTGAGAAATGATGAGATATAATTCACTTGACACGAAAGTATTGAACCTGCTTCATATGTGCAAATTAAATCCTCATTATTCTGCTCGAGCAAGGCACATGAGATTCCCTGAGCATCAGATGTTTACTGATTGAAGCTTATTGAACACAACCTTCCTTATGTGTATCCATACATACATACCCTGAAAATAACCAGAGGTATAGCGTGATAGTTCATCCTCACTTTACCCACAATTGATTAGCAGAGTTTGGCCTCTGTGCAAAACAACAATTCAGACTCTAGGTTGACACGGAAAAGACCACAAATCAACATTTAAAAAAAAAAAAAAAAAAGGGAATATTTGCCTGTGTGTCTTTGGTAATAACCGTTATTTATATCTATATGTACCATAAATTTATATGTATAGTTGTAGTTGCATTTTATCACCACGTGGTGGAGCTGTGCACCAAACTAACGATGAGGCGACAGGGCCACTAAATACAGTACTTCTCTCTGCTCCTCTAGAACTACATAAAGGTTTTCTACTCTTGTATTAACTAATAAAGAAAACCTCTATTTTACTTTGCATTCTCATACATTTCACCTAAACTAATGCATACAGCCGTGCATGTGCTAAAAACACTTCACGTGCACATTTAACAACCAAACCAGTATGTTAACATAGATATATATACACAAACTGTTCTGAGTGGTTGAACAGCTGGAGCATATAAACAAACAAACAAACAAACTGCCCTAGATCTTTCTCGCACTAAAACACACATCTCTGAGGTAAGACTTTCTAATTTTAGAAGTAATTCCACATGGTTGTCAGGAAAACAAGCACCAGCTATTTATTAAAGAACACAACAGAGATCCAGGAAGTAATCTAGCTGGTTCTGGAGGGAGATCAACGTTAATGATGGATGGATGGAAGATGGTGCTTTTACCCGACCGACACACAAGAGAATGGATTTAGACACACAATTGTGTCTGTGTGTTCTTGCAGCTGTATCCATGCTGGTGTGGGACCGTTATGAGTATTTGGAATCTGTGAAACTCCCCCATTAAAGCTATTTTAATGGGCGTAGTGAAGGGGCTATCACTCACCTCTTCTTGACCAATAGGATGGCTACCAGTAACAGCAATATAAAAACGAGTACGCCAGCACTGATCCCAGCGATTTTCACCACCCGATCCGTCTGCTTGGCGGGGTCAGGGATGACTTCCGGCTCCTCCGTAGCTCCTATAAAAACATGAAATGAGTTAATGTTTAGTATAAAGCACAAGTTATTTTCTAAAATACAGATTTCCGATTTTAAAATCTTCTTGTTCCCTTACAGTTTGGACCATTACCACTGGAAAGACTGAAAGCTTCAAAGCTTCACTGTGTGAGTTTAATTTTGCAGCTGAGTGTGTGATTTTTATCAGAACTGCATGATATCAGTTTAAAAAACAAAGTCAATAAAATTGATTATGCTGCTAAAATCCCAAACCCTCCATCATTTAAACGATCATCTGAGTCAGCAATCTGGTCTGGTAAAAGCAAGCCCACCGGTCCACCGAGCGTCCCTGTAACCTTGAATCTTTACCCGTTTTTACAAAACCTATCTAAGATGGAAACGGGCATCAAAGATTAAATAAAGAATGGAAATAAGAACATCGTTGTTCCACTTTGAAGCAGTAGCAGAGATAGTAATGATGTCTGTGTAAAAGGGTGAGACTGCAGCAGGGGATGCATGCTGTTTCGCCCGATGTTGTGTTACAAATCACGCCTCTTTTGCTTCCAGTACGCTGGCACGCTGTCTGAAATCACACACTGGTTTGGAATCATGCCAGTGTTTTTGGATTGGTGTGAAAAAGCAAATCTGGCGTGACGGGTGAGTCCACGTTGCAGTGGGACTGCAGGATCTGTGTGTCACCCAGGGCTTTCAGCAGGTGAACATCCAGCTAGTCCTCATCTTGACTTTAAACCTGTTTTACAGCTAAAATCTTGGCACTATTTTGATTTATATGACTCTGTGACACCATTTCACATACATACACATACATATTTCACATACATTCTTTTAAAAAATGGCCTCGCAGAAAAGCGGTGAGTATGATAAGGAAGCAATCCTGTGAGACATTTAAAAATGAAACTTTAATCAGTCTTGTTTCAAAGATCAGGTAAATATCAAGACTGGAAATATTCTTTGGGAAACCATCATAAATGCCAAGGTAGTTCTCGTTCATGATGCAAATATAGCCAGAAGTTTTTATGTTTGAGAAGCTTATTTGTCTCAGACATTGTTTGAAGTCACGACAACTGAAGCGAGTGTGTTTTATAACAGCGATCAGGACAAAGAAAGAAGACTGCAGATGAAAGTCTAAATCCATGTTAGTGTCTTTAAATATCTTTTTCCTTTCAATTTCTGAACTGATGATGACACAAGAAGGAAAATCAGTGGATCATAAAAATCAATAACTTCACTAGGATAAACCAAACTGGAACAACCAAAACTACTTATGCAGCATCTGAAAGTTGCTGCATTCCACCAGTGGAGGTGATGATGTAAATTCCTCCACTTAAAGCGTGGAGGTGGGTCGGATGAAACTGTAAACACTTCACATTTCAGCTTCTGATTCATTTTGATTCATCATCTGACTTTTAATGCGCCGACCCGGCGAACTACCTGCACACTCAACACTCCTACTCCTATCTGCAACCACACACACAGAAAGCCTAAAAACATTACAAGACAAATTGCCTACACAAACACAAATAAGATGCTTCTCAATCGGTTGCACGTCGTCTTCTTTGCATTTCAAATTATCCTTAGCATCGTGTTCTCATTGAGAAATACTTTGAAATGCAAAATCATGGAAGCCGTCCCGGGATTCTGCACCATTGTCACAGTTTTCTTTTTGTACTGAAACTCATTTCTGTTCCTGATGACTTCAGAGAATTGACTGGCTCCGTCATTTTGTCTGTTGCAATATAATTCATAAATGATGCTTCAGGCGGATTGCTCTCTGTAGCAAAGGGGGGGGGGTTCACCCTGTTGATCATGGACAGAAAGTCAACAGAAAGAGAGCGAGCAGCTGCTTTCACGCCCATAAGCTCAGAGATCTGATCCCCTAACGTCAGAATAGTTCATACTGCAACCTAAGAACATTATCATGCATTACGATAATCCAAATAATCCAACACAAAGACATATGCACAAAAGTCAACATAATGCAATGCATCTCTCAAACAATAATCCACTTCTAATGCAAAATATCAACGAGATAAAAATAATCTCCCCCTTTCTTTATCTCCCTCAGTATTTGTGGACTTAATTTTATTTCATTATAAAATGTTTCTGTGGATGAAATGTCCTCATCCGGCGCCGTTATGTAACAATATTAGAAACCCGCGGTCATGAAGGAGGCATGAGCAGCAATGTGTTCGCGTCAACATCACTTTGAAAGGATAATGTTGGCGTTATGTATTTTTCTCAGTGTCATTAATACCACTAAAAGACAACGTGCTTCCATGTCTGTGGCCCCTAATATCCTTAAAACCATAAACAACAAATAGGTCACATAAGAATACAACCAATGGCAAAATCTAGAACAGTTATTGTACAGCTATCAGTACACTAGCTCACATAGGATGAAAGCAAATTATTGATAGCAGTACAAATTTACTAAAATGAAATTCCTTCTAAAAATCGCATTATTAGAATTTTACCCAAACAACAAAAATATGACATCACAGTAAAACTTACTTCCTTTTCCACTTCTGTGTCACCTGATCGCCTTTAGGAACAAATGTAGTTGTCGAGCTGAAAACAGCTAGCATAGCGCTATGATTTTAGAAAATTGAGATGACTTTATTTCATGAGCTTGTGAAAAACAAATCAGGATGTAAATCAAGTATCGAGCAACTCTTCATGATTCAAGCAAATCTACGCAACACTGATTCTTTTCAATAATCCGTCATAATATGTGAAACATTTAGAAAAACAGTTGCGGGTTATAGGTCTTAATGTCCGTAAACATTATCCACCCACTCACCCAAGGCAGCAATGATAATATACAATACTCCCGATGACGAATAAGACCACCGACTCTTAATCCTTCCTCCCAGATGAACAGTTGAGAGTGCACACCAACACACACACACACACACATGCAGAGGGGCAGTCGCCTGACCTCAATGTCCATTATTTTGTCGCCGTGCTTTATTTATATAAAAAAAAATCTATCTTTTATGAGGCCTGTCGCCCTCAGGCCAGACAAGTCGACCAGCATAGAAAGACTAACAGTCTTTGGAGAAGGAAGTCACCACCTGTTCAAGCAATCGCCAGAAGTTCTTGAAATATGATGACTCTGGAGAGAAGCTTTCAACATTTTCAGCTATTTTACAGTAGGAAGTGACACCCTAGTGACGCTGGAGGGACTAAACCACAACTTTGATCCAGCCTGTGGGATTACTGTCCTAGAAGCATTCTGGTTTACAGGGTTTATCCACACTGCAGTCTTAATGGAAAAAGCAGATGAACTTCTAAACAGGATGGCTTTGTTTCATGTGGAAGTGGATTTCCTACATTAAGCATGTTTAAGGTCCATTGATGTTGTCTTTTTTATGAAAATCAACCGGCTGAGGCTGTTTGTGCTAAAATGGAAATAGATTTATGACACTAATATAAACTTGCAAATATTTCACTCATGCAACATTTCCATAACAGAGTATGAAAGGGAAAATACATTAAATGGGAGCGTGGGACGGTTTTGTTCAGCCTTTGTTTATGATTACATATTGCTTTGTTGTTCCTTGTGATGAGGATCTGAATCACGCCTGATCTGATCTCTCTGAGGTCAAAATAGTGCCTGAAAATAATTTCTGGGAGTTTTAAGCATAGATTGTTTGTTGATTTTACCTTTGGTCCAGCATCTGTTAGTGGATGTGAGTCCTCTACACCCCTGTTCCATTACATTTGCCCTCTTACACACTTGCACACTGGTATGGACTAGTATACTTATCAGTCATAACAAACTGGAAGGGAGGAATCAGATTTGATCACATCCAGTGATGGAGTATTCTTACCTTTAGTCGCCAGTCTCAGACACTGTGTCTTCGTTTCCTGAAGAAGAGCAATGCATGAGTTCACACACAACACAACACAGCACAAACTAACATGTTTAAACATAACACAAGTGGTGCAGATTAGGTTGCTTGCAGATATTTTGTAGTTCAAAGTAATGTGGACTATTTATTTTACCCTTTCTGTGCTGCTCACAGCCTGAAGGTAGATGTTGTAGTTCTTTCTTGGAGCCAGTGGAGGATTCCAGAACCCCTGGGGATTTAAAGCAAATGATCAGATGACTCTGAGGGTGGACAATTTCACACGTAATCTCCCTTAAAAGGGAAGTCTGGTCTACACAAACTGCTTTGTGCCCTCGTTTGTTAGTTAGCAGCACATCTCAAATCCTGTCAAAGGAAAAGTTCAATGAGAAAAGTCCAAACAAACATTCACATATCATCATGTTCTGTTGGGTTTGTTTCACCCGTATAAATTCAAAGTGTATAAAAGACTGTTATGTGTCAGAATAACGTTGAAATATTCCTTCAGCACATGTAAATTTGATCTTGAAAAAAGATAACTTCCTGAAAGAAACTCATTTACATTTTGCCTTTTTCTTATGAACTACTGCACCCAACCAGGGTCGCCACACAATACTAACATTTCTTCACATTTACTTTCTGCAATTCTGTCAGAAGTTCTATTTTGCTTATCATCTCACTTGACATTTTTCCTCCACTACCTAGAGACTATATTGCTGAGATGAAAAACAACTAGCCTGATATGTCTTATTGTCTCCGACAGTGAAGGGGAGTGGCTCTGGAAGGTTGCTGGGGGACAGCTGGGCGGCATAATAATACGGAGATCCACCGCTAGACGCACTGTGATAGGACACTGGGACCTGGGAAAGATATATGCAATAAAAATTATGTCAATAAATCTAGCATACCAACACAATATCAATAAATAGAAAGATCCAGTCGTCTTAATGATTGATACCTCCTCCAAAATGAAGAGCTAGCAATCAAACACATGTATGGTATACAGACTGTAAAACCAGGCTAATGTATGTAGAGTTGATTAGTAATCACCTCATAACAGTCAGAAGAAGCTTGACGGCGCGTCCGTCGAGGATTCACTTCTTCGACAACAATCTGGTAAGCACTGCAGACAAAAAGACAATTTAATACATAAATAACTCTACTTTTGTCTCAAAAAGTTGACGAGACAGATTGAATAAACACATCTAAACATATCTAAAAAGAGGTGAACATGGCTTTTCTATTTACTTATTTCTATGTTGCTTTTTGTTACTGATGTTTGACGTCTTATTATTATTATTATTTTATCCCCTTTGGTGCTGTGACCTCCCTGTTGTGGGATTAAAACAGGATTATAATTTAATCTAATGATCTGTAATGCAAATGCTGGAGCATCACCAGTGTCTCATTTACAAATGTACTGTATACTAATACTATACTTGTTGTTTTGATGTTTATCTTCATGGTTTAATGGGTGCCTTATTATAAATACTGTATTATAAATGTGACAAAAGGCTGCATTTCGATAGATACCCTAAACAGAATAAAATATATCTCTACATGCACACAGCACCTGATAGGAGCTCCCTTGGCTTGGGCCGGTTTGAGCAGGACAGTGATGGTTGTTGCAGTTTCATTGAGGAAGGCCTCCGACCCGTCATACTCATCTATTGTCGGGGCTGAAGAAAGACCACAACCGCATTAGCACCACCTGACTAACACATAAAGCTGATATTAAAAAACCAAGTGTGAGTAGTGATGCCTATCCTCTACCTGATATGTTAGTGGTGACGTTCAGTGTGGTCGCAGGACCGAACCCTTTGGAGGTGGATGCACGTATTGAGAGTTGGTACGTGACCCCCGGGTGGAGCTGGGAGAACAGGTGATGGCTGGCGTTTGAGGGCAGAGACACAGTGAGTCCAGGTCTCTGAAGAGGCACCGACGGATCGAACGAACGCAACCCGCTGTAGCTGATCTGAGGTGGGAACAGGAAGGTGGCTTTAGGTTTGTTTTCTGTTCAACATATTGACTCCAATCATTACTGTTTCTACTGCCAGTGCCAACAGTACCTCATATTGTATAATGATTCCATTAGGCTCCACCGGTTCCTTCCAGTAAAGAAGGATTCTGTCTTCAAATGGAGTGGCTCTTAGTGACTGACTGGGAACTGTACCTGGAACTGTTCACACAAAGAGAGACAACATTTAATACTTCTAATTTAAAAAGAAAAATCTCTATATTCACACACACACTCCTTTATCCAAAGCTGTCATTAGAAGGATCTTTTAAAATCTAAAACAGTTTTCTAGCAAATATTAGCAGCAATAGCAGGCTTTACTTTGTGAATTACAGGATGTCCTAAAAGACATGATTTTACTCAAAACTTAGTACTTCAGCCTTTTTAAAGCAATTATAGAGTCAAACAATTCTGTTTTTTTTTTTTAATGAGATCATAAAAGATGTGTATCGCACCATCTTCATCAGTTTGTATGATGGTTTCATCGCTCTCTTTCCGTCCCTCAGGATTGGTCAGAATCATCTTGAGACTGACGTTGGTGTAGGGTGGAAGATTTCCCACCAGGTGGCGTGGTGCTGAGGAGGAGAAGGGAAGAAAATTTTAAATTCTATTTTAAAAACATACGTATGCAACATTTTTGAATAACATGTCTAGTACCTCAAAGCTCATCCCTTGGCCCAGTGATTTTTTTTTTTTTCAAGAAAAATGTATTTTTGAAGATGACAAAACCTTTGGCTTAAAAAACAATCCTCACTTACAGACATACTTCTTACTGGCTCTCTCTAAACATTCTTCTGTTATTGTCTGACGATTCAGAAGCTGTTATCATCCTACTTTATATAACTTTCAACAAGTGGAATCAGTTATTCAATTTTGCTTTTATGAAATTTCATAAGCCGTCAAATATTAGATCACAGACTAATGCAACTCGCTCAATACATCCTGAAGAGACTTCAGCTGTTTGAAAAGCCTTCAAAGCCTAATGGAGGAGTCCACTTTATGCCTTAAACTTGTTAACTGTGCATTGAAGAATTGATTTTAAATCTCCACCATCGAATGCAGAACGAGCCGGGTTCCAGCCTGCGATCCTCCAGCACACAGCCTGCCAGTAGTTCTATGTTAATTCAGTGGTGATGACTCCAAGAGATCAAGCCTTTGGAGTAAAGGCCACAATACTGCTGAACTAAATACAAAGAATATTTACTTTCTCCTGAAATATTTGTACGTTGTATTCATTAGATGATCAACCACTGGCCTGGCAGTGATAACAGAGATTGTATAGTCAGCGTTACCTTTGGGGTCCATGTCCAAGCAGTCGGCTTTGCTGCGGTTGCTGGCGGTCATATAATGGTAGCAGATGGTGACGTTAAAAGTGTGGCAGCGTGTGATGTTGTAACCCAGGGACTCCCAGTCCACCGCTATCAGACGAGATCTGGTCTCAGCGATCTTCAGCCTCTTAGGAGTCCGCATAGGTTCTACAGGAAAAAACACAGAAGGAAAAATGAAGCAATATGATGAGGAGCAGATTTCTGACATGAGTCTTCCTCATTAAAGAAGTCAGAACAGACAGATTATTGCCATATGCACAGGAAATAACCGTCATTCTGTGATGATTATTGAGGTAATATGTGATTAAAAGTTGCCAAAGAAGACTAGGACTGCTGCGTCAACACTTCCCTGAGGTAAAACATCAGGGTTTTATGAGGAGTTAGCGTTCCTCTGCTATTAAAGCATTTCTTAACCGCAACGGCTTCTACAAGACGCAATCCATCTTTTATGGGGACTCAAAACTGCTATTGTCAATATAGTCTACCTCGCTATCCTGCCTGCCCAGGGCTTTAATTACCTTAACTGCCTCATTTAACTGAATCAATAACCCCCCCTTGGACACCACCCACCTCTCCACAGATTCACACCACAAATTAAGGCAAACAAAACCAAATCTCTCATCATCGTCATACCTGCTCACACCAGTACTCTATATTTCAGTGGTGCTACATACACGTCAAAACTAAAGAAATGCCCTCCCAAGCCCCCGTGGACCCTTATCTACCTGAAGGAGGTGTTTTCTAGTGGGACAGCAATAACCTTTAGCAGCTGTTATTTGTTGTAGAAAAGTGATTTCTCTCTAACTAGAACAAATATCACTCAATGAAGGAGATTGCATTTACCCCCCAAACAAACATCACTTTATTTACTCCTCACTAACAAAGGGCTTAAAGTGAGTTTAAGCACTAAAGTGGATGCAATCAGGTAGCAAGAAGCGATACCAATGCGCATCATTTCGTGAATAGAAATGCTCAGGGATACGGACATGCAATTTTATGTCTTTCAAAGATGCTGAATGACGATTGAATGAAAACCAGTTGAGGCTGAGCTCAGAATAGTGACAAAAAGAAATTATTCAGAGTCCAGCAATAGCATTAAAGGCAACATTCAGTCCATGAGTACCATCAGTAAAATGTTCTCAGAGTGTTGAAAGGAAGAGGAGAATGACCCCTGGAACTTTGTGTGTATTAGTAGTAGTATTAGTAACTGAATCTGTCATATAGGTGAGATATTAAAGTCAATACAAGTCCAATATTTCCTATTTTAGTATAGTTCTTTTCCACCGCTGTTGTGAAGGCAGCATAACCCCAGTCGAAGAGAAATTTAATGAAAAACCTTATTTTCTGCCCGCTGAGCAGCAGATTATCAAAAACTCTGTTTGATCCCTACACATAAGTTTATTACCGCACAACCAGAGCAAATTTAATTACCTTTTCTTGTTTATTGTTGTCATAAACTGATAACTTTCCATCCTCATTCATTCTATCACCTGCCTACTCTATTTCTATCGCCCTGTAAAACACCTGCTTCCTGTTTTCTCCTTCCAGGAATTAAAAAATCATTTTAAATAGAGACCCAACACTCTCCCCAACCCCTCTTTGCCTGCTCAGTTTTTTCCCTGGGTCTTCCTCTCTCAGGGGAGACAACACAAGGACACAAACTTGTCGCTTCTTCTGACAACCCATTATCTTCCTGTCACTCACACTCACGCACACAAACACACACACATTCACAGAGAGGGAAGATCGGCTATTACCTGAATGTGTGACACGCACACACCCTAACACGCTTCAGGTTGTGACAGAATGGAGATTAAATCTGGGCGAGCAATGTATGGTTGTGTATTTATGTGTGTGTGCTCTCGTCTCAATAAAACTTCCCGTAATAAGAACTCCCGGTCAAGGGCAAACACGGCTCTCACACACCGTCAGCAAACACACGCGCCGAGGTTTGTTAAGTCATTTAGATGTAAATAGCTCCCTAATAAAGAGGCATATAGACATATGAGAGAAAATGAGAACATAAAGGCGACAGAATATAAGGAAGCCTGCGAAGATGGGTCTGTTGAGAAAATATTATTGCCCTGTGTGAGTCTGTGTGCAAGTGCGAGAGCGAGATTGTGTGTTTTAATGGCGGAGGGGTCAGAGCATTTCATTTTTGCTTCAACCTGTTATTGGATGGTTGACATTTAAATAGGGATAGGGAGACCTATCGCTTTCTCAGTGTGTCTCTCCTTCTATTCCTGCCGCTTCCTTTCTCTCTCTCTCCGTTTAAATCAATACTTGTGATCCTCACCATAAACCCGGCTATTAGGGCAGATGCACACACACACACACACACACGAATGCACACACAGACACACACACCACATGGTTAGGGCAGAGTAATAAATTGCATTGATTTCAGGGTCTCTTGATGCTAACGCCACTTTGCAATGAGACGGTCTTCAACACAGAATTAAAACTAAATATATGGCGAGCTGCCTGTCATTCACAAACCAACGGGCACACACACGCACACACACTTACGTGTGTGTGTGTGTGTGTGCCTTTAACACTGGAAACCACACTGCACTACTGACACATAATGGATTGCAGCTCATCTCGGTCTATTTACAATAGGTAATGAGAGAGAGAGTTAGGAGATGAAGACAGAATGAAAAAAGAAATAAGGAAAGAAAAAGAAAGAAGGAAGAGTAGGCAATGATAAAAAAAAGGGTGTAAAACCAAAGCAATGTGTGGAAATATGAAAGACGGTTGGAGGGAGTGATAAAGGGAGCAGAGAGAAATGGGAGAGACAGATGAGAGGAAAAGAGAGAGGCCAAGAGGAGGAACGGGGAGAGACAATAACTAGTTTGGATAGCGGCCAGAGTCAAGCGGGACCAGGTCCAATGGTAAACTACAGAGGCTGCCTTGTCCCTTTCCCCTCCTCCGGTACTGAGACAAATGGCTGGATTCATGTTGGAATTAAAAGGCTTTGTTCTCCACAGATGGAGCTTTGAAAACAACAACAAATACCAATAAACACCAACAATAACAACAAGGACGGCAAGCTGCATATCAGCCCAATCCAGAGGTTGGAATTAAAGAACTGGAAACAAAAGGAGAGGAAATGAAACTGAATGAAACAGAACTATGCTAAGGGCATGAAAAAAAAATCCCGTCCCTCAAGATGAAACATGAGGACGAGCCAAGAAATATACAGTAAAAAGACTTTAAAGAAAGAGAAAGAGGCTTAAAGAATTGCAGAGAAGAAAATATGTAAGGAAAAGGGGAAAGATAGGAGGCAGGGGGTGGAAAAGGTTGACTGGAGATGCGGCTAAATCCAAGTTAATCTGTCCAATTAGTTCCTAGTAATCCTTCCACTGTCATGAGGAAGACAAATGAATCTCCCGTTATTCATTCTGTTGCTTTCTTACTCTCAATAGGCCAGATTTAAGAACATGAAAGATGCATTTAAACTGCAGCACTTTTTCCAACTGCAATTGCAAGAATTTGATTCTGATTTTTCTGAGCATGGGCTAATTTATGGAATCAGGGGTGTAGAGTTTAAAAAGGGTATAGATGCCGGAAGAGCGGTAAGATTTGTCAAATATCAGTGAGCTCAGACACCTAATATTCTGGCAAATCATGGTTTCACTTTCTCTGTTGTGACTCTATTAATTTGCCTGTGTTATTTATCATTGTATACATGAAGCACATAGTTTATGTATGAAACATGTGATGTACATCAAACCTTTTTGTCTTGCGTAGATTTTTAGCAGCTAAGTTTAGGCGTAGCCAGCAGCCACAGCTGTTATTTCCCACTATTTTTTTCTGTTGTGTTTCCATTTAAGAGCTTTCTCTTTCCAGCTCTCTGACACATTTTTGCATTTACACACAAAGTTTTGGGGGTTTTCTTCGAGGGATCCATATGTCTATCTGTGCCAAATTCAAAAAACTGAACATGATCTGTGCCAAACCGTCCCTGACAACAGCAAAACCATCAGTTTGCCATAAACCGCCCCGTGCACACGCAAACAGAACACGACAGCAGACACGACGTCTGTAAATTTCTTGGCTGCTATTTTAAGAGCCTGACCCTTAAAGCATCATAGTGCTGACTGTGTGTGTGTGTGTGAGTGTGTGTGTGTGTGTGTGTGTGTGTGTGTGTTAGTGTGTGTGTGTTTTCACATATATAAAAAAAAGTACATGAGAAACTACATCCGTGCCTGTATGTCTGAAAATGTGTGTTTTATTGATTCCATTCTTCCATTAATCCGAGTGATGCTGAGTTTGTGCAACATCCACGTTATTCCAGGACCGTATGAACTGAACGTGTGTGTACGTGTGTGTATACGTGTGTGTATACGTGTGTGTGTGTGTGTATTTGTGCGTTTATACAATTCTCTCAATACTTCTTAGTGTGACTCTTCTCTGTGTGCTCATACCCTTGAGTGTGTGTGTGTGTGTGTGTGTGTGTGTGTGTGTGTGTGTGTGTGTGTGTGTGTGTGTGTGTGTGTGTGTGTGTGTGTGTGTGTGTGTGTGTCTAACCTGCCATGACCAAGAGGTTTTTGGCAGAAAATTTAGGATTTGGATTAAAAGCTACTTCATCACCTTCTTCTGTCACACACACACACACACACACACACACACACACACACACACACACACATGCACACACGACACACAGACTCACTAACCCTTCATTTCAAGTTGATTATTTTTCACCCTTCAGACAAGAGCAATAAATCACAGCAGAAGAAAAATCGAGACGAGTGGGAGAGAGAGGAGACGCACGATACAGAAGTAGAGACAGTGAAGAAACAAAAGGGTGCACTTGGAGAGATGAATAGAGAAAAGGAGAAAGAGAAAGAAATTACATCATTCTGGTTATCATATAAGCTCTGCAGCCTGTGTGTGTGTGTGTGTGTGTGTGTGTGTGTGAGGTATCTGCTCTGCATCTTATTAACTTTATTGGTTTTTAATTAAACTGTGCTTTATGTGGTGACAAGTTTGGGTTTTACGCCTGCTGTTGGGACACACATTTCACCGTGTGAGTGTGTGCGTGTGTGTTTTTCGGATATTTTGTTGAACTAAATATTCAGTAAACTCCAGGTGGTGGGATCAGAGAAACTAACCAAACAGAAGAAAGTAAAGGAATCATTACCATTTAAATAACATTTCTACCAAGAGAGTGTCTCTTCTTTCTTCAACGTGGAAATGCACACACAAGTCTCTGTGTGTGTGTGTGTGTGTGTGTGTGTGTTTGTGTGTGTTTGAACTTGCGCGCCTGTGTGCGTATGTGTGTGTGTGTGCGTGTGAATGACTTTCTTCAGGGAGACAGGTAGGGAAATAAGTTCTGAGACTCCTTACTTTCATTCGGTAGTGACCCCTGTGTATGCTGCAGATAAACTTATTTGGATTTAATATACAATAATTTATGCATATCTGCCCACATTTAAAAGTCATTCTTTCCTCTGATTCACCTTGTCCAATATGAGGTTACATTTTCATAGAAAATCCTGACAGACGTTTCATTTTCATTCTTACATTTAGATGACATCTGAGGCTTCAGGCAGCAGCTGGTTAGCTTAGCTTAAGACGCGAAGCAGCTCGGCTAGCTCAACACAAAGGTAGCAAAGGATTATGATTTAAAACATTATATCTGTTTTCTGTATTCTGCATAAAAACCAAGTGTAAAAATGTCAAACTGTAGTGTCACCGGATCCTGGAAAGTAAATGCAAGCAGCTGAAGCAGGCAGGAACGGTTGTGGGCTGCTGGTTGCATCATGTAACGCACACTGGTCCTAACCGGATTTCTCCGATGTGCAATATATGACTTACACCCCCTTCTTATTCTTACTTTATATTGCATTTCAGATCAGCTCTTTTTCAAGACCATTGTTACACATTAAAACCTTTCTTTTCTGCCCCCTAGAGGTGCACTCGCTTCAAAAATACAATTAAAATGTGAATGTAAAACGAGATAACTTGCTCCAAGGATCATTTGTTTAAATGCTGCCATCCTAAAAGCAGAAATTTCTCTGAATCTCATGAGGAATTGTAGATAATCCCTCTCAAACTCGACGATGTTCTTGTCAGCAGAAAAAAATATTAACGTGAACAAAATGATTTGATGTAATTTACTAAATTCATAACCATATTCCTTCGCTTTGAACTGATGTCAACAAACGATGTAGATTAAGATGAGTTAGCGTGTTTAACCAAAACGTTCCCGAGTGAATGAAAAGATTAATTTCAGCTTCCTGTCAAACAGGAAGCTGAGGCACCTGAACATGGCTATGACTTCCTCTCTGTCAATAAACACACACAGGCACACACACAGGCACACACACACACAAACACACACAGATTTATTCACACATTCACACACAGGTTTCAAGGCAGCAGTCAGGCCCAATGGTTATGAGTTTTCATCTCTTTCATTTTCATTCTCCAATTTCATCATTCTCCTCTCTCTCCCCCCGCTTCCATCCTGTCCTCTCTTTCTTTTCCAGCCTTATTGTTTTTCATCATCTCCCTATCGCTCTTCTATTCTGTTTCTTATTCAAGCTCACTGCTTTTCTTTCTCCCTCTCTCATATGAGCCCACTCCTGCTCGCTCCATCTCTCTTTCTCCCTCTCCCTCTCTCTCGCCCCCCAGGCTAGCTGTGTTTATATTTCAGTCGTTTATTTCTACAAATGTCAGACAGTGTTTCTGCCCTCCGTCTATTGATCCACGGAACGAGAAAAGAGACAAAGAGAGAGAGGTAGGGAGAAAGAAGAGTGGTACGAAGGGAGGTGCATGGGAAAAGGAGATATGAGTGAGAGAGGAAGAAGAGAGAAAACAGAAATGAGGTGAAAGATGGAGCGAAGAATTGGGGTAAAAAAAGTGAGAAAGGTGGAGTTAGCCTCCAGCGATTTAATCACTTTGTCTCATATGACTGAGCAACCACTGAACTGACTCCTGTCCATCCAGCCTCCTCTCCAGCCCACAGAACAAATACCCCACCAACTAAAATACAGACAGCAGGACAATCAGAGCAGCCTGGACGGATCGATAGACAATCCTGTCTGTACTGAGTTACCCACCTTTTCACTGCAGAATTGACTCGATACTGTACACCGTTGTTGTCCTACCTGCACATTTGGTCCTGGTGATGAGTGGCGGTCCAGGTTTGCCCGTTCCTCCCTCCCCAGGTCTGGTTAGTAACACTCTGATCTCGTACTCTGTGTCCGGGTCCAGATGCCATAACTTATAGTTGGGGGAGTTGACGGCGTGAGTCTCTGTCCAGCTGCCAGACGTCATACGGTACTCGACCTAAAAATAGCAAAGGAAATGGTAGAAATAATATTTGATTCATCAATAAAAATCAGAATGGATTCTCAGCTAATCACAAAATCATTAACTTATTAGCTAAAGCCTCATGAAATCATATCATTTTTTAAAGAGCTGGTTTGTTCTGGTTTTGCAAACAAATGTTTAATCCTGAACATACCTCTTTCAGTATAATGGGTCCGTCACCGAATATTGAGTTAGCATTCAGCTGAATCAGCAAATACGTAGGACCGACACCAAGCAGCTGGGGTGGGGCAATGGGGTGCGGGGGCTCTGAGGAGAGAAAATATTGAACAAGATTCATAAAAGGCAGTTTTATCAGATGGATAGAAACATGAAAACACAATTGGGAAGTGGCGCAAAGAAAACTGTCAAACATTTTGTGTGATTTAATAAGTAGTTTAAACAAACTACTAATGAGCAATAGCTAAAATCTCATGGAGCAGATTCCTACAACATCAAGAATCTTACAGATCAAATTGTTGGAGTTTGGCTTAAATCCCACATTCCTGTTCTGAGTTGTTTAAGACTTTTCCCCAAAACACGTTTTCTATATGTTCCTTTCATCTGACAGCTAGAAACCACGTTGTTTCATGGATCTTCACTCTTTTGCATCTTAAGAGTTATAATGAACTTTATATTAATGCAGCTGCTTCACATCAAAAGCCTACCACCATCAAAATGTGGAACTTGGGAGGCTCGCTTTAGAGACAGCTTTGGAAAATGTTGACTCTTGTGACCGATACTTGGAGCCCCATTCAGACATGGACTATGTTCATTTTCTGGATTCATCCATCAATAAAAGTAATAGCTCATTGTCATTCATACTGTCTGTTATGCAAATGTTCTTTACGACAAAAGAACCACGACGTTGATGTGATATTCTACGTCCAGTGCGGTACCTCTGAAGTGGTGGGCTGTTTAAAAAGTAAGGATATAAAGGACGAAGAGTCTCTTATCGCCTGCATTAGGGATAAAGTTTAAAAACATGCTTTAATGAGCTGAAGCCTCTGAAATGTCTCATCATTGGTTTCATGACGTTTCCAAACTTTTTTGTAAAACGATGTGATACTTGAAAGATCTCAACATCTTGGAATTCACTCATCACTGAGCTTTCTGGTTTATGAAACTGGATTTATTTCCTCCCTCCCTGCTGCAGCCCATCATTAACCTAATGGCATTCAATCTGGATGTAACAGTGATGAAAATGAAAAACCAAACTTTATGAAGTTCGGGCTCATTTAATTACTGCAGCGGATTTTACCTCCAAGATTCGCGCAAGAGAACAAAATAAGAATTTGGCCTTAGACTAATAAAGAAATTTAAAAAAGGCTTCTTGGTTAGCTAAAGCTTTTTAGCTCTTTTATAAACAGACAGATTTTTATTGCTTATTTTTTTATTTTGTTAATCCTGATGCCATGATTTTTTTCTTGTCAGTTCTACCAAATTCACCACATTTTCCCTGAGTACAAATCTAATTTTCTCTCTTGAATGTGACAGAATTTCTACATTTTTAATGTCAATCCCAAAACTACGCATGACTGAGGAATGAATTCTTTTAATTGAACTATATTTCATTTGCCTACACTGTATTTTTCATTTGACATCTGTCTTGAAATCCATCCCTCTTCTCCGTCCCATGCCTCTGAATAAATACTGCTGTGTGTCTGCTCTTGGATTTACATGTGATGGATGTCTGATGGTTCAAGGCCAGTCAGTCAGATCAGAGTTAACTGTCACACGAGTGATCGACAAGATGTTCGTTCCACACACACAACCTCGAAACACGGTACGGCAAAGATTTATCTCGATGACATGTATACACACAGGAGAAGCAAAATTAATTATGAAAACCACACACACACACGCAAGCACGCCCGCACACGTGATTTTTGTGTATATACAGTGTATGTCGGAGGGTTTTCTATATTAAAAGTCCTTTTTCTTTAGGTGTGCATGCAGAATGTTAACTTAAATGCTATAATCACAATATCAGTTCATTAAAAAGGATAAAATTACCCCAAAGTAGTGAAAAACAGAGCATCAGAAACAGCTTTGATTGGACTTTAACTCAATGTCCTGCAGCTCTTTGGTTCATGGCGCCACCTTGTTTAGTCTCATCTAGTTCAGCTGAGCTAGAATGAGATTCTTCTGACCTCTTATCAGATGATGCTCTTCTTCTGTCTCATGACTGATAAAAAATGGCAACAAAAACAGGATCAATGACCAATGATGGATCAATTGACCAGGAACACAGGATGAAAGAATCCTTTATCCCCCAAGACTCAATTTTTCTGGAGAAACCCAAACACATTGTTCCTTTAATAGTTATTTTATGCATTGTGTTGTTATCTCTTTTTGCCTTTGTGTTTCTGTTGTCATATTGGTGTGTGTGTGTGTGTGTGTGTGTGTGTGTGTGTGTGTGTGTGTGTGTGTGTGTGTGTGTGTGTGTGTGCGCGTGTGTGTGTGTGCCTGTCAGCAGCATGCAGGCTGGGAAGTTTCCTTTTTAGCAACAGATGAAACACTGTAGTTTGACAGCACTAGCGTGTGCACATACGCAACCGTGCGTACACACAAACAGGCGTGAATGCAGATAATGAATGTTGAAGCGACTTCAGAAAACCAACAACGTCAACAACTTGTCAGCTCGCAACTCCATCAAATAAACAAAGTAAACGACGGGATGATTAACAAACAAATAAAGGAACGAGGCGAATTCTCACAAAGATAAATGTATTCAAGAGTGTAAGCGTGGATTTGTGTGCTTGCAGCCTGCATTTGTGTTACTTAAAAACTATTGAAAATCTAACGGGTAAATAATAGACATAAAATGAAACAGTAAGAATGTAAGTGGGTCATTATGTGACTCCAGAGAAAATAAGAGCTGGCACTGTGTTTTTGTGTTCCCATCACTTGTCATTTGTACAGTTGACCTAAAAAACAGAACAAATCATCAACGCTGGCGTTGTGCAATGGGTTTGTTGTCAACATCTTTTATATTATTAAAAACATGTTTGAACCTTCTCATCATTTCTAATTTTTTGGGTCAAATGTAAATTGTAGTAACAAAGCAGATGAAAACTTTGAATATGCGTGTCGGTTCTGACTCGACTCATCTGAGTGGTTGATTGTCTTCACTTTATTGACTCCCGTCAGGCGCGGCTAGGGGGCTTCTGATGCAACATTTATGATGGAGTGAACAAACATGTCGCACGACACGCTAACATAAAGACAGAGCGGTACCGGTGTCCGGTAGGCATGTTCTTATTTGTGCTTTGCGGTTTGGCGTCAGCAACCTTGTCAATAAAGTTTAGTTTTCACAAACTGCTGCTGCAACACTACGGACCTGACTGGAGGACATCTGACCTCCAGGACGAAGGAGGAGTGTGTGATTGTGTGTGTGTGCAGTAGCCAACAGTTGTAGTAGGTTCTCTATAGTTCCACAAAGCCTGAAGCTTCACCTGTCAGTACTACTCACAGTTAGCGTGTGTATGTGCATGTGTGTGTGTGTGTGTGTGTGTGTGTGTGTGTGTGAGAGAGAGAAGTGGACCGCTACAGGTTGAAGACAGTTGTATAAATTGGAGTCCGTTGTGTGTCCTCCTAAAGCTGATTTGTGTGTGCATGTTGTGACAATAATATTGCGGGAGATTTTTGGGCCAAGGATTGTGCGTAATGCAAGCTGACATGGTTAGTGTGTGTGTTCTTCTGTGTGTGTATGTGTGTGTTTGTGAGAGTGATAGGAGCTGGCGTGATGATGCACTCTGTCACCGTAGGAACCACAGGGCAGGACTTTACTGGAGCTCGGCTACGACCAAGCCAAGAATGATGCACACACAAACTCAGACCTTTGGACACTTGTTTATGGAGTTGGGTCAAATACTTCCTCGTTTGAATACAATAATTTTATTTTTTCTAGATTTTTATTGCACTTTCCGCCACATTGCATAGTTGCTTTGACTCCAATTAGAAATTTGATGCCCTGCTGTTGGAAAAAATGAATTTTTTATTGATGAAATTAGCCCATAACCTCTATCTCAGATGAATGTGAGCGCACTCACTCAAAAATCATTCAAATATGGCTGAAAATGAAAAAAAAAATTAAATAAATTCATATTGAAGAGGCCAATAGTGAAATTCAAACTGGTACCAGACTTTCACGTCACTATTTATAGTAGCTATCTTACGTCTATATATTGTAAGTGAACATGTATTGATCCTGGACAAAACAACCAATTAAAAAAATGTTCCCCTTTATTGGATCACACTGATTAATTATAATACAGTGTCCCAATAATAATGCATACATCCTCAAGCAGGTAATAATTAAATTGTTTGCAGTTTTTTTTTTTTTTGCACATAAAATGCAGATTAAATAGGAAATTCAATCTAAAATGCCCCTGGAACTATGAAAATACAGTTAAAGTGCAAATACAATTTAGGAACTATTAAGTTGAACAATCAAAAAGTTCAACTCATTAAAAAATGGATCCACTGTTGCATTTCTGCTTGGGGGGGAGAAAAAACAGTTTTAAGAATTATGTGAGAATCCCACATGACACCACTCATCCTCCCATGATGCACCTCTGTCTCTGCAAAATGTGCTTCATTTGTCTGATCCTGACGTCTCCACAACACAGAGGGGGATGATGATGGCACATCAGTGTCATCTACATGGTGTACATATCAATACACTGAGCTCGTGTGTACCATCACCGAGGCAACATCTCATCACTGGGGGTGGGAGCTTTGAAAATGAATTCTGGGTTATTGTTGTACTGCCAAAACATTTTTAATATACAGAAATCTTATTTTGGCACTCATAATTATTTCTCCCATTTCCCTCTTCATCCATATTCGGTCCAGATACACGACCACTCCACTAATTATCTCTCATCCTTTCTACTCTTTCTTCAATGTCAAAGTGAACAAATATAAAGAAAATTTTCAGCGTAAAAAATACTAATCACGCAGCTAAATAGCATCCATATTCTTGGCTGCCAGTGTCCTGCAGGAACTTTCCAACACTGCACACTTTTCAAGAAGTGAAGTAAACACATTCCCTGTTTCTTTGATTTCTCTCAAGCTCCAATCTCCCATCTGATATTTCTTATAAATAAACATGAAGCTCTTTCCACATTCATACATGCATTACTCATTCTTTCATTGTGATATCTTTCTAACAACCAGACTCTGGATCAATATTCATAATCACCAATATCCCTCAGTGCTCCAAAAAGCACATTTTCTCGCATCTCGAAAAGCAGCTAGCGCTCGAAACGACGCCTGACTACGAAACACATGGTGCTCGACTTGAACCTGAGTCTATTTCCATATATGTAGATCGGTCCTATTCATGTTTAGACATGACTCCTGCTGTGTGGATCTCTCATCTCATTCCTCTTTGACTTCTCATATTCTAAAAAGATGTTCTTGATAAATAAACATGAGACACTTATGTATTCTTACTAAATCAGCAAGGTCCTGTGGTATGTCAGCAATCACTGAATCCACTGGACCGGAGACAAACATGGCCGTTTCTCCCTTACAGGCTCGTCAGAGGAAGCATCTATAGCGCCACACAGGAAGTTACCTGGACCTAAAACCAGCTCATATCGTATAATATGCGTAATAGGTCATTTAATATTCATGTGCTCACTTCTGCTTTGATTCCTGCAGAATAAAGAACATGATTCGGCTCAGCTGTTTACATATTCAGACATATTCCAGATTCATATATGGATATTGGGATAATGAGCCGACTTTCTGCATTTAAGTTTTCTACACCATCTCCAGTTCTCTTTTTTCTCAATCTCCTCTGTCGTCCATTTTATCCCCCCCTCCTTTCAGTCACTCTTATATCATTCTTCCTTCCCGTCTCTCCCTCTTTTGAATATGTAATCAACTGGATGTGAATGAATAAAGCATCCAATCTCAAACACACATCGGTGACACCTTATTAACCACATGTCAGCTGCACATGACAGCTGCAGCACACAGTTTCCATCCGCGGTGCACGCATCCACACACAAACGCTAACACAACTGGTTCGCAGCTTCATGAATCCACACACACACACACACACATGCACAAACACACACACACACACAAATGCGAAGCTGGCATATACACATCTGCATGCACCCATGCACACACTCCCTTCATTAGACTAGATTGTGTTAGCGACGAACATTTTATCAGAGACAGTAAATGCAAATTTGAAGGGAAACACATTTAAAAATTTCAGAAGTTACACACAATGAAAAGTTATCTGAAGCACAAAATATGTAACTGGGTCAGAAAAATAATTCGGTCAACAATGGAGATTAAAACCAATTTCATGCTGAATTTTTCTGCCTAACAGCAACAATGGCCAAGTCCATCCCATTTCATTACCATAGGGACAAATTATATTTTTAAGTTATCACCATATTAATGTATAGCGGGTTCATCTTGCACAATTTAGATTATTATTTACAAAGGTCAAACAGTTCCCTACGTTAGTAAGTACTTTAGTATTAGCTTAGCAAATATATCATGTGATAATGCAGAGTCTACCTCAGAGGAGTTAGCATACCTTTAGCTAACTACATAATGGTAGTTTATGGTCGTGCAGTCGTGTGGAAGCTACTCTTGGATGCTGTTAGAGCTTAAGGTTAAGTTTATCGAATCTTGATGTTCAAATTATGCATATTGTTTAAACATGGAAAGAAAAAAAAGAAAAACAGAAAAGCACAAAGATAACCACGGCCTTGGATATCTTAATTAAAAGCAACTTGACATTTTCCTTATTACACTTATTATAACATACAAATAAGGTTCATGGTGTTCCACTGGTGACAATGCTAACTGTTTAGCAGACCAGTAAAGCAAAAAGTAATTAAAACCATAAAAACAGGAAAATTTTATCACATCTAAGGATTGGAATTACATATATACTATATATGTAAACAAACACTCACCTCTCACAATAAGCCCTGCAAAGTTAGACACTCCGGAACCACGCTCTGATTGGGTGACGCAGCGGTACAGATCTTGATCCTGATTGGTCACTTCCTTGAGGTGGAAGGAGGCAGCGAACCGTCTGTGGTTGATGTTTTTGGTCTGAGCCACAGGGATGTCTTCCCCATTTCTCCTCTAAATCACAAGGAAAACACACAAAGACCCATCAGGACTGGTGGAGCAACGAATGCCTTGCTCAAAGTCACAAGTCAGCACTAAATCACACACACACACACACACACACACACACACACACACACACACACACACACACACACACACACACACACACACACACACACACACACACACACACACACACACACACACACACACACCTCCCCTCTTCCTCGCTGACAGCAGGTTTGAAGGTCATGACTACAATAGAGCCATAATGAAATCAGCAGCTATTAAACTCTTAATCATGTTAGCTGGTAGGATGTATAGCCTGGAGTGTGTGTGTGTGTGTGTGTGTGTGTGTGTGTGTGTGTGTGTGTGTGTGTGTGTGTGTGTGTGAGTGTGTGTGTGTGTGTGTATGTGTGTGCGTGTGTGTGTGTGTGTGTGTGTGTATGACACGTTATTATGGGATGTACTGGTCCTCAGGGTCCCTATATTCAGTACAATTATTCATCCCTTTGTGTGCGTAATCCTAAACCATCCATACTTCAGGATTTTTACTTATTTATTCACTTATTTATTATTTAACTGATCATAATGCAAAGATAATCAGTCAGAGGTCCTTCTAATGTTATGCTTATTCACTGTTGAATTTCACATGTGTTCTTCTAAAGTGTTCAAGTTTGATTCTATTTTTTATCAGGATGCATGAATCTTAAAAATAGGTATTTGCAAACACGGGTAGATAAAATCCTAAGAAAAAATGTTTTTTGGTATTTCGCATGAACCAAGACAGTTCCCTTCTCCATTGTATAAAGTACGTGTAGCTGTACTTTCAGCAGCGAGATTTACAGCATGAGTTGTATTTTTGAGCATGCATGTGTACAGCTGTACCTGTAGCCAGAGTTTATTGCTTGACGTGTCCCGTCCAGTTGCGATGCACTGAAATGTGGCGTTCTGTCCGGCATTGACCTCCACATCCCCAAGACGAAGGAAATGAGGAGATTTGTCTACAGAAAACAAACAAATGAGGCGAGGAGTTATGGATACAAACAGATCAGGGTCTCGCTAACACACCTTATCCATTTCAGGACATCCCCTAACCCTGAAGAAAATGGTTATTATTACTGAGATCAGATATTCCTGGTGTTAAATGAAACCAAAGCGCAGTTCTGCACTGCCACCGGGAGGTAGCATCCATGTCAGATCCAGTATATATAATTCATATCGCTCCCAATTCTTAACTGCCAGAGTAAGCTGTGAAATAAGACGTTCAGACCTTGAAGATGCAGCTCAGCTATGACATTTTTATTCCAGGGAGGTGATTGCAATCATAGATAGAAGCTACACACACACAAGTTTGTGTGTGTGCGTCCAGAAATGCAGCTGTGAGAATGAATGCATCCACTGTGGGGACTAAAGTACTAATTCCTTTTCAAATAGTTGCTCCTTCCTTGTAGGAGTCCCACACCTCTCCCTTTATACGACCGGGCTTTAAAAGACTCTTCTTTTCATATTTCCACAAATTCCATGTCACTTTATTGCCAGAATTAATGTCCAGGAATTCATTCAGGGACATGTTGCTTATTTCCGGCAGGGAGAGGGACGACAGGGACTCTAGGACCTCACAAACTGCACATGAAGATGGTGCAAGACAGTATATTTTCATGACTTGTAATCAATAGAATCTATTAAGAGACAAAATTGTTCCTGGTGCTGCCAGACAGACAACAAAAAGCAGTTGTAATTGAATCCTTTTCAACATAGAGACCCTCCAGGAACCCGTCTGAGGCTCTAGATTAACACCCCTCTGTTAACACCCGTCGTTTGCCATCACAACTCTTTCATGGCCTCTAGAAGTGGAAGCAAACGCACACAAGCGAAGGAGAGAAGACTCGAGACGTAGCGAGAATTTAAAATGGTTCGTGGTCATCTCTTTGCGGTCAGCGTGAGACAAGACAGCTACTGTTCAGCGTCTGTATGTGTGTGTCTGTGTGAGTGTGTGTGTTCAACTATGTGTGCACGTGGGTTAAAGAGAGGCAGGAACAAAATGCTGAGTGGTCAGAATCTCCCGTCTCTCTATGATTGCCCTAATACCGTCTCATTTCCCGCTTCACTCTCTCTTGGTCCCTCTTTCTCCCTCTCACTCTTTCTCTCTCTCTCTCTTTTTACTTCTCTCATTTTTCTCAACGACTCGTCTTTCTCCTCTTGCTGCTTCCCTCCTTTCCCGTGTCACCTTCCCACTTATCTGCCCAGTCGACTGCAAAGGAAACCATCCCAGGTACAGTCTAATTAGTGGCCAAAGCTATCGCCGTCTATCCAGCGAACTAGGACTAATTGCTGGCATGCTAATGACTCACCGCATGGGTAGCTGAGCACCTGAATGTCGTCGATGGCGATGAAGCCGGCTTTGCTGTCTGAAACCTCTGCTTCAAATATGACCTGGAGAGAGAATTAGAGAATTAGAGACGTTCATTATTTGTTTGAGGTGGAAAACGTGGAAAAAATTTCGAAATACAGCAGCAGCTGTAAACAACAACACCATTCTAAGCAGTAAAGCAACATTTACATTTCCTCTGCTTCCACATCACAAACCCTCAATGGCACAAAATCATTAACCGTCTTTAGCAGTGCTGCCATATCACAAGCCGAGCCTCTGAAATGCATTTTAGATGAATTCTGAGCACCCGGGACGATACGAAGTGAGACTATTGCCATGTAAATCTGCCGTCAAAATGATGGATTCAATCTAAGTTGTCACAGAATAGATTGAAAGTCAGTGACAGCTGCCAGTGATGTGCATTATGCCAGATAAATACAAACCTGCCATCCTGACTGATGCCTGGTTTATACATTCTGGCCAGCGAGCCAGGAAGGATAAATGAGATACTTCCTGCTGGATCATATTAATCTCCGTTGGTACACATTAAAAAAGCTGACACATAAATGGTCATCAGTGATGAATCCGAAGGCGGTCTGATTGTCTTTCCTTTCCCGTCCCTTTTTCTATTAACCTGTTTTCATTTCATTTTTCTCTTGACTTATTTTATTTTATTTTATCTACACCTGCTTTTTTTTTCTTTCTTTCTTGATAAAACATGAGCTTTCCCTCCATGTCCATGTTTTGTGAGACATTTTGTTCTAGAGGAAATATCCACTGGATTGATTTGATTAATGTTCCCCAAAGACAGGAAACGTCTGATTTAGAAAGAGGATGGCAACAAACTGCAGAATGGGATGAAAGGATGGGGTTTCGTTGTGATTCAACAGGTGCTCACATTTACCCCCATCCCAGTTCATCAACCCCTGTCCTAAATTACTACTCATCCTCATTCATCTCTCCTCAAAGCCCTCCCCTTAATCCAGGCGTTACCCCTCCAACTTCCCCCGACTCTTCATTTCTCCAATCATCATTCCTCTTTCCAGCCATTCCTCTTCCCCAAATTCTCTCTTTCTGCATCTCGCTGTCTGTCTGTTTCTTAACGCTGTTTACTTGGAGAAGAGCTCTGTAATGAACAGAGGGGTGGAGGAGGAGGAGAGTGGGAGGGTTGCTATCGAAAAGGGAGACGGAGGTGGGAAGAGAGCGAGGGGGTGAGCAGTCCTTGTCATTCATCACCTGTAAGAGGAAATCTGCCATGAACTGTTTACCCATAGCTTATCATCCCCTGCTTGTCACACTCTCCCCCTCTGCGTCTCTCTCACCTCCCAATTTATCTTGTCTCTCTCTCCTATCATCTTTCACTCATAGCTCACTGCGGAGCAGCAGAACGACATCAGTTGACTTTTAATACCTTCATGTCCGCCTGTCTGCAGACCGGCTGCCCCCCTGCCGCCCCGCTCTTCTAACCATGGACTGTTGACTGTTGGTTTAGGTAGCCGTAACCTTTATAACCTGTCTTTCTCACTGCTTATGCATGTGTGTGTGAGGTCACAGGTGAGGTGTGTTTATTAGCGACGGAGTTCGAGTTCACTTTTGTCTCCTGCTCTGTTAGTGATTGTGTATTTCAGGAAGTGGATTTTGCATTATTTTGACAAGACCTCAGGTCGCAGCAGCAAAGATGCAAAGTCCATGCCTATTTTACTTCCTCGTGGAGTTTAATTATCAACCAGGCAACTGCTTTCTTTCTCTGATTCACAGATCTGATGGGGGTTATTTATCGAAACCCAGTTCCAATCATACAGGTATGAGTGACTGATGGGTTTTACGAGTTCTCTCATGACCAAAACACCAGAAGGCTGAGAGCTGACACACAATGTCTGCAGAGCATACATAGATCCTCTTATCAATGTTGATGTACAATGTTTGAGCAAAGGGCATTGGATCAAGAACACTGACGTTGACATTACGAATTTTGTTTGCATCCTCCAAAAATAATCGTTTGGATTTTTAAATGCACATTTTTTAGACGCTGCCGCTCTAATTACGCAAAAAAATTGCACTGACTTTAAACAAAGACCAAAGAAGGACATTGACTGTATGATCCACATACATAGTGCTGCATGTGCAATATGTGTGCATTGGTTGTGACTACCTGAGTCTGCATGTGCCTCGTCTTCCCCTGGTGAAACCGGTCTCATTACAACTCAAGCTAAAGTGCTAACACAGAGACATGTTTGGACATGAAAGAATAGCTTCATAACCTCAAATCCAATAACCTGTTTCATTGCCTGAAAAACCTACATAAGCCTCAGCAAACCAGGATGATTATGTTCAATTAAAACATGTTGACACATGAATTTCATGCTTGTGATATTCTCCCGTAGTCACAATGGGCCATTTGGGCTCCAGATGGGCCATTTGCAGGATGCTTTCACACTTCGCCTTACAGTAATATTACAGGGTCCCCAGACTGTGTGTTAACATGATCAGTGTGTGTGTGTGTGTGTGTGTGTGTGTGTGTGTGTGTGTGTGTGTGTGTGTGTGTGTGTGTGTGTGTGTGTGTGTGTGCGTGTGTACACCTGCTCGGACACTCAGAGACGAGCACAACACACAAAAAAGTTGCGTCGACTGAATGTCATGTATTAAGAAAGAGGAAGAGACCAATATGCATGTGAGTATGGTAATCATTTCTACTTCTGAACCTTTTTAGGACATGACTAAGTGCTGGTGTTATTTTGACATACCTGATATTCATTTGGCCAAAATGTGGAGACAGCGAGTTCAGCCTTCAGCCAGCCTTTACCTGAAAGATGACACAAACAAATAGAGTCAAAACAGTGCCAGAATACATTCTCCAATGAAAGTCAGAGTGGTTGAGAAAGTCTTTACCGGTATATGACGTCACATTCCATATCGGGTTAGCCAATGGACCCTTGTTTACCTAGAAATAACAGAGAGCAAAAAGGTTTCACATGAAAATTAATCTTTCCATTTCCTGACATTCAGTGAGGTCTCCTTCCTCCTACACGGAGGTGAATTTTATCGCTTCACTGTTAGTCATGTTTTCTGTCAACATGGAAGTCAGAGGTTGGCAGGAGGATTTTTGCAGGAGTGTGGGTTTGACTGTTTGAGTCGTGAGACTGGAACCCAGTATTCCCACTCATAAAAGCTCCTCTGCTGGAAACTAGTAAAAACGCAATCTCTCTGTTAATGTGTTTTCCAAACACTTCAACAAATTGTAAGATAAGAGTGTGAGGAGATGGTAGCTGTTGTGGAAACAACTTATATTAGATAGAATGAAGATTTTGGATCATTGCGTCATAAAGCGCAGCCCTGAGTGTGTCTGCGACACTTTAATAGACAATTATGGTTCATTCTCATCCGAGTGAATGCCTTATTTTAAATTTAATTAATATGTAATTGGCAATCTGTTTGTTTATGATCTTCCATTGTTTGCAAAGGCAAAACAAAAAAGGTTTTGCCTCATCTCTCCTCTTGAGATGCCGTTTACTACATAGAGGCTAGTAAACACAGCCTGTCTTGTTTGTTTATTAATGTTAATATCTGGAAATGAACAAAAAGACAAAAAAAAACCCAACATCGCCCCCATTCCATTGGGTTCTGATGCGTTTGTTCTCGTTACCTTCACCAGGACGTTGAGGGTGCCGGGGCTGGAGCCGTCCGGTCCGGTGAGGAGATAGTTGAAGTCGATGCAGTGAGTGTCATTCTCTTTCATGACCGGCAGCTGAAACCTGGCCTTCTCCCCAAAGTCGTACTGAGAGACGTCCACATACATGTAGGAACCTGGGGGCATGGAGGGGGGTTCGTTAAAGATCGACCTCACACACCCACCCAACATCCACCACTCCGGCTGACTGACAGTATCGTCCTCTGAGGGGGTAGTTAGCGTGTGGACACGGTGATTACAAGACCGGACTTGCCAAAGTGTAGGCTGTGTGCCCACTGCCTGCATTACGTGTGCCTACATGGGTACACCACCTCTGTACTGGAAAAAAACTAAAAAACAGCTACAGTAGTTCTGTGAATTTAAAAAATACGTCATTGATTCCGGTTCTCCTCCGTTGTATTTTGCAGAATGTGAAGCTGTGGAATCCTCCTGTGTCAACACAGACTCCAGTGAATTAAATACTAAACTCCCAACATGTGAATTTGGCATTTTGTCTTTGACAGAGTTTCTTTCAAGCAGTGAGTTTCACATCATGGGAATAAAATCCTAAAATAACTTTCATTTGGGTTTTTTTGCTTCATGTTTATTTTTCCACTCACTTCTCTTGTTTTATTTGGACTATATCTTTCTGGTTCTAGTTGTATTATGTTCCATTAGTTTTATCTCTAATAGGACTAGAGAACCGGTCCATTTCATACTTTGCGTCGCCTGCTGTCACTACACCTTGTATGTGCAGCAGCTGACTGCAGGAATTGGCACTCAGAATAATACATAATCTGAGTGTGCTGACGGTTAAGTCAGTCAGTCGGCCCACCCAGATGTTCCAATAATCAGCTCAGACTTCAACCAGATGTCATTCCGGTGAAATATAATGAAATGTGATCCTTTTCCTGATATCTAATCCACCTCAAACAAGGCGGTGGTCGTAATAATGTTTGATTTTAGTTTTAAGGTAGACCCAAAGCAGAAACAACATCAATTAAAACAGGTTAAAACAATTATTTCTCATGAAAAGTATGGCGGCGTAAAAGCATTAGGATTTCTTTGGATTATAATGTTGCAGGTTGAATATCTTTCTTCTGTTTTTCTGTATGAAAGAAGAAAACAATATCATACAATATAACTCACTTAAGTACAACACAATATGGTTCCGTCAAACAAACAGTCCTCAGCTCTTAAATGGTTAATTCTATTTGCATATTGTACCATACCCAATGTGCTCCATACAATGAGCTCCAGGACAATAGTGATTATCACTTATTGTTGAGCTAATCTGCTGCGAGAAAACACTTTCCTCTACAGCAAAACACACAAACATGAGCTGCACGAACACAAGCGGAACCAGATTATCATTTCAAAACCAAACGCTGTGTCCCTCTTACTGGATCGGCCCTTTTCTTCCTTTTCTCTTTTAATACCGTTCTACCATTCCCCTCCAACTAACACACAGCATCCTTAAAATCATCTTATGACTGCTTCTAATGGTCGACGACATGACTGGACCACAGCCATCCGGATCCAAACAAGACCGGGCTCGTACTGCTCTCTGTCAAATAATTTGTGATCTGAATCTATCCAAAATGAACACAGGATGGATGTCACTGTCATGTGACAAGAGAAAAAGTCTTAAAGATGGTTGCCAAGATGATGCACCAGCCAAAAATACTCCCCATCAGTCAGAGACCCAGATATGTCACAACACACATAATAATAAGAAATAACCTTTAGCATGTCAGCTAGTCACAACATTGCCTTGTGCAAAGCAATAACAAAAAATGGATTATAGGTAAAAAAAATATCTGAATAATACTAGCTGAAAAGGGCGATCAACAATTTGTCACACGTGCATTGTGACCGAAATAATATTCAACGGTTAAGAAATCCCCTCAAAGCCTAACAGCACTTAATGTAAGACACAAATAACAATGGTAAACAGAAACAAACGGAGTGTACACGAAGCTGATGCGATACCGATAAGAAAACAGACCTTGAGGTGCCAAGAACTTCTGATGCTTAAAGTCTGCCAGTTTTTAAAATGGCTGATGTCTTTGAACTGCCAAAGTACAAAATGGATGCTAATAGAACGATGACAAAATATAACGACGAGGCTAAAAATACCCCATTGACAGCCTTAAGACCTAGATGTGTCACGTAACAACAACAGTGGCAGACAGAAGACAGTGTTCTTCAGCAAAACAGCAGCAGAAAACTGATAATGAGAAAGTTTTACTTTTAGGGTACAATCCATGGTATGCTATTTTATTTGCTTTTAAAGTTACACACTTGTTTATTCAGCTTGTTTCCTGATTCAAATTCAGTAACTGATGTAAGAAAATGATTAAAAATAAATCAAATATTTGTTTAATCCTTAAATTAGAACAAAAACATGATTTTGTCATCAGTTGCAAACCCAAACAGCTACCCTGTTATGATTAAATCTTTAATTGATTAATTAACTGATAGTTTAAGCAAAAACCGATCATAATCTAAATATTTAACAGAGTAAATTTGAAATCAAGTTCATAACTTGATTTCAAATTAAATTGAATTTTGTCTGGGATTTTTTTTTGACTGTGATGAACTTCACAATTTGTGAAGTTCAAGCCTTATAGTCAGTCAGAAAAGTTTGATTTAATGGAAATTAACCTGTGCATAAATTGCATTTTTATATCCACTAATATTCAGTTATTATTAAAACAACTCTATTGCAGTGTAAATACCTTATTTCTCCCTCCTTTATTAAACCCTTGGGAAAGAGGACCAAGTGGGAAGGAGACATCAAATGAATGGCATGCCAAATTTCTGCTAGTAAGAGCTAACAACATTCTGAGTCAAGAGTATCTGCTTGAGTCCTACGAGCCAGAGAACCCCAGCCCATGGATGAATGAACCCCGAGCCAGCATAGCATCCAGGCCCCGCCATGTTGACTACTGCCAGCATCAGCCCCCGCCGAGATTACACAGAATACTTTTATCTCTATTCCAGAACTGCCACACCATCCCTCCACATCCAACACCGCCTTGAGCGTAAATGGTGATTAGAAACTGTGACAAATCAATGTGGGTAATAAAGAACAAAAGTGTAATTGTTGGCTGAGCCATCCAATGGCTCTAAAACAATTCTGCGTAAACCCTCAGATGACGTCTTTTCTCCTGCCAACATCTCTGATGATATATAACCAATCAGCAAAACAAACCTGCACTCTGAGGTCTTTGAGAAGCCAAATACTCGTGAACAGTCCTCCCCCTAAATGAAGGGGGTCGTATCTCTTTCTTTCAGGGGTTAAAAGACAGAAAGGCTGACTGGCTCTTGTCTAAATCATTCCGTGCCCTTAGGAAGAGGATGGCTCTCCAGACCAGAGTGCTTCTAAATTGCTCGTGGCTAGCTTGAGAAAACAACAATTCTAATAATAGACATTACCAGTGTGTCCCTGGGAAAGGCAGTTAAGGTACTAACTCAATCCGTCATCCATTCCCAACTATTTCTTCCAAACACAAAACCTATCCAAGTCCCCTATCCCCTCTAGCAACCTCGTATTCCATCAGCAGGCCTAATGTCCCCCCTACCCTGCTGGCATTATTAACACATCAAATGTCAGTTCTTGCCCCCAGTACCTTTAGGCAATGCTGTGAACCCCTCTTTAGCAATCAAGATCTCCAAACCATTAACTTGGCCTGCCATCGCTGTGTCCCAACTCATTCCACTAGCTTCAACAAGAGTAAATGCTAAGCTATTCCTGGCTTTACCTCTGTGCTCTTGGGTGAGGTATTTAACCTCTTAAAACTGCCAACACCCCCTGCATAGTGACACCACTTGGCATTAATAACATTAAATGCTAAATGTTGGGCACACCACTCTACCTGGTTGAAACAGACACACATTTGGAGAGAAAATGTGTGTGTGTGTGTGTGTGTGTGTGTGTGTGTGTGTGTGTGTGTGTGTGTGTGTGTGTGTGTGTGTGTGTGTGTGTATGTGTGTGTGTCACTGAAGAGCTGGTGTTGAACTGCACCTTCATCTAAATGCCAGCAAGATGCGAAAGTGGATGATGATGATGATGAGCACGAGAAACAAATAACGGCAATCACGTTGTCATGGTAACAAAGTCAGAATCTTTTATGACAGAAAAGAAGAGAAGATTTAAAAGAAGGAAAAGACAGGAAAGGAAAGGAAAGGAAAGGAAAGGAAAGGAAAGGAAAGGAAAATTGAAGAAATGAATAAACTCAAGTACGTCTAAGGTTGTTAAATTACTAAATGGTTCGTTCATTAACATTAATTTTATTGATTATATAGCAGCCGACATTCTTGCTGTGTTGTTTTAATCATGTTTCGCATGTTCTGTCTCAATGCTGGGTATTGTTATAACATTTTCCTTTTAAGACTGTAAACTAGGCAACCTTCCCTGTTCCCTGCTGTTGATTAATGACCTCATATTCTGTTAATTAGACCCTCAGCCCTGAGGCAGAAAGATTTAATCTCCCCTTCATCATCATCATGGAGAAAAAAAAACAACAGATTAAAGGAGAGGAGAGGAGAGGAGAGGAGAGGAGAGGAGAGGAGAGGAGAGGAGAGGAGAGGAGAGGAGAGGAGAGGAAGTCTTCCTATAAGATCATTTATGAAAGCAAATGTACCAATGCAAAAATGTTTAAATACTCCATTAGAAGTAAAAGTCTTGCAGTCAAAGGTACTTAAATTAAAAGATGCAAGTATTTTAAAAAGTACTTTAAATCAAAAATTGTTAAAATCAAAAATCATTAAAATTCACCACAACTCCTGTTTAGTTTTATCCCACGGCAAGATTGATGCTTCCTCTCACAAAGCAAAGAATTGGTGACTTTAAATTGCCTGTCGGGGTAAAAGGCTGTTTATCTTCTTGTTATGAAACAGCACCTTGTCCACTATGTACCCCACCTCTCGCCCAATGTCAACTAGGACAGAAATGTGTACAAGTTCACGGCTACGCTAACATGTGTTCAAGCAGTTCTTTAACCAAAACCATCTGAGAAAATTAAAGGTCAGATGTCTCTATGCTGGCACTCCTGTTAACTCAGACACCTGATACATTACAGAAGGCCTGGTTAAACCTTTAACATTACATTGCACATCGTTTAACATGAACGTAGAGTAATGAAAGGTGCTATATGTCTCTCTAAAATAGGGTGGAGTGGAGGTAAAAGCACAAAAGGGAAATAAGTAAAGTGGATCAGTGTATAAGAAGTGGAGTCTCACCTTGTGGCAGGTCTGGAGAGACGTATGGCACTTCCAGGGTGTTGATGTGTGTCCAGTCAAAGTCATCATAGGGGTCCTGCTGGTAATCACACTGAGAGAAGCCTTCATCAAATGTGCAGCTTCCTGCAAAGCAAAACACAGAAATATTTAATGCAACACATTGTACAAGTAGCAACTGAATAAATCTGTTTTAAATGCGTCATACATTCCCTACTCCTAGTAAAACTTCTGATTCTTCCCTGTGCATTGTTTTCCGTGCATGCCTCTGTCTCAGCTCATTAACAAACCACCAGGAGTGGAGCTCCAACAGTCATCACTCAAGGCCAGTCAGGATCACCTCTGACTCAACCATCGAGGCCTTCAGCTCATCATCTGAGCCCATCGCCGCAGCCTCGGGAAAAACACGTGTGAGCCGGCCGCCTGCAGTCCCGCCAAAAGCAGGAAGTCGCTCTAATAAAGAGAGACACTACTTGTCCCCAACGGCAAAGCGATATAATCAACTTGCAATGATATGTGACTTGTACTGGTGATATCGCTGATAGAAATGGCATACCAGCGACTGCTAGCTATCTGATTCAGGGACCCACAAGCGATGCACTGCTTGTGTTAATAAAATAGCCAGGAGAGATACGGCTAAGAAAAGCCACAACGCCATCTGATTCCAGTCACTCATACTTAGTGGGTCTCTGTGACCCTCTTGACATTGGCGGAATTAGGACTGGGAGATATAGATGAAATCTTCCATGTACCGTTTTGTTTTATGATAAAAAGTAGTGGTAATATAATCAAATGGTACATAGATTGCACAAACACGAAGAGTCTGTCGTATCAAAAGACTAACCATTGTATATCAATAGAATGTTGTGTGCTTCAACGAAAATACTGTGAGACAATAAAACACTTGCAGGGATTGCCAATCAACATTTAGAACAGTAAAAGTTCATAAATTGATTAATGCAGAAACCGTTTTTAAGCATCAGCTTTTTATCTTATTAGGAATTCTGATCGATTAGTCCAGAGATTGATAATCTTTTATTACTTGGTTTATTAAATCCCATCACAGTTTCAAATCGTTTGCATTCAGAGATTTTGTTTACCGTCATAACTCTTAACCTATTACTTAAATTAATAATCCACTGCAAAATTGGCTGTAAATTTGTCATCAATAATTTCAGGATAGTTAGAACTAGAGCGTCTTCCAGTAGAGCAAAAACGTGCACAGAGGTTCCACAGTCTTGTCTAACTCAGTCGTCCTTCAAACAAATCAAACCAAAGATACTAAAGGTCACAGTGATTCACTCTCCATCGACAGGCTAAATTCCCAACATATCCATGTTTTCGCGACGTGCTAAGAAATAAGGTGCATAAGACCAAAGCCACTGCCGTGAAGTGCTATCAGCGACCACCACTGCCAGTGAGATAAATCTCCCGGCCTTCGGTAAGTGCTTCAGCTTTGCTACCTGTGTCCCGGAGCGAGCTACAGCGGCTGTGATGGAGAACAGAACGACGGGCCCTCAGATACCCCACCGATCTGCGCTCTCCCGCCACAGAAGGATACCAAGAAGTGACAGCGGCCGCTGGAGGAGAAACAAGTTAACTTCAAACTAAGCGACCGTCTTCGGCTGCCGGCGGTACGGCCGGCTGTGACTCAGAGACTGGATCACGTTCCTCTGGGCTTCCTCCTCTAATCCAGCTTCTCTTTTCGTGCAGTTCAGTCCAATCCCTTTCAATTAAGTCTTTGTCCCTATCACGTTACCTCCAGCAATGATGTGAAAATGCAGAACGCATGCAATCTAGCACAACAAATATTTGTTATACTCCACAGAAATCTGCTATAAACTCTGCCCGGATGTACAAAATCGAATTCTACTGAAGTCTAACTCAGGTGTGTGTCTATGTGTGTGTGTGTGTGTGTGTCTGTGTAAAACCACATGGCCTCCTGTCCCCTGCAGTGTGTGTGTGTGTGTGTGTGTGTGTGTGTGTGTGTCAGTTTACATCTTGCAGTCAGGTTGTTCTGTCTGTATGGATTAAAAGAAGAAAGTGTGCAACTCCCTCATGCGTGTAGGGATATATAGCATCTACAAACCAGAATACTGCTATACAGGAAAATAATCAATGTGGTTAAACAGCTACAGCCACGCTAAACATCACGTTTGAAACGGCACGCTAATGGCTGTAGAACAAAAAAAACAGAAGATTGATTTCTTTGCACTGCAGGCATGTTTTCTATTACTGAATGCCTACATAAAGGAAGGGTAACCTTGTGCTGGTTTGCCACTATGGAGGAAAATAATAAGAATATTTCCCTCTTTCTAGATAAAAAAAAACAGACCACCAACTGTCGTCAAATAGATAATTTCTTCTGAATGTTCACCTCCAACAAGGAGCTTATGTTTTGTTCTGTTTTGTCTGCTGTTTAGCAGGATTACTCCAAATGTTATGCAGGGATTATATTGACATTTGGTGGAGAGATATGGTACAACCAAAAGAACAATCCCCTTGATTCTTGTGGTGATTTGGACCAAAACTGAGCTTCCTTCGTGGGGGTTTGATGTGTATGTGTGTGACAATAACAATGAGAAGCAGGACAAGGACATCTAAAACCGAAATATTGGATTTGATGCCAGGAACTGGCTCTAGAATGTAACATGTTTGATGGAAGAGGTGACTTTTGTTGCTGTCTACACGTATCCTGGTGGGTTATGGGAGTGACCGCCTGCAACAACAGCAGCGTACTGTAAGTGCAGAGCGTTGGTTTAATGACACTGTTTGCCGCTGCTCCTAAATGACTCCAAAACGGATCAATCACTTGGTAATGATGATCAAGTTTAATGAGGCGAGAAATATTTTAAATCCTCGCTACGATCGTGTGTGTGATTTACTTTGTGTTCTATGATGAGGCATTTGTCGTACAATGTAGATTAGCATCTAGCATTAAATCAGATTGATAATGTGCATGATAAGGTTATGTATTGCGCTGTGTCAGCAAAATGCATAGCAATGTGGTCTACTGTGAAGCTGGTCTTAAATGGGTGGAGGGGATTTAAAGTCTTTTGTCAATTTTACTTAAATTACTCTTAATTTAAAAGAAAGATAAACCAAAAACCAATTATTAAATTTAAAAATGAGCTAACAGGGGTTGGAAGCTAATGCATTAATTCACAATGGAAGGTCTAGGAGGCCCAAGAAATGAATGTAAAATCAACCATCACAAACAGAGAAGGGAAATAACTTATTTATTCATGATATAAAATGATATAAAATGTCTCACTGGATTCCGATCCTGCATTTTTCCATCAGTTGTTCAGTCAGTGTAAAAGCATATAGACTGCATAGAAAAGGGCCTTTGTTGGAGCTACATGACACAATCTATAAGAGCTACAGAATATACTCACCAAGGATGATTCCATGTAAAAACTATAGCTGATGCTCAGGCTCAAGCATTCAACTTTTAAAAATGTAGCTGTATTTGAGTGTTCGCTTAGTCTAAAGCCAAAGAAAATGTATTTTCTTTAAGTGATAAACGTGTTTGACACTACAGAGGTACTTAGCCACAGCGTTTGCTTAGCCTTGTTTAACCTCAATGACGCTACGGAATATTTACAGAAGCTCGACTTAGTTTCAAAGCTTTTTCTTTCCTTCCGACTTCATATACAGTGTACAACGAAATTGGATTTAAATCCACTGTGTTGAAATGTAGTGCTGTGGGCTGTTGGTGGTGCAAATAGAGTCCCACTCAGCTCTGATACAGCGCCACGGTTGAAGAGGAATTTCGCCTTGGCTTAGCTGTGAAAGAAAACGTGTCCTTGTTTTAAATTCCTTTACTGACTGCTTTAAAAGAGCATTTCTCAATGGTAGATAGCTCTTCTCTTCTCGCCTGCACACCTCTGATAGACATCCTTGACGCTTTCAGCTGCTAAAGCACTAAACAAAGTAGCAGGACGTCCATGTTGACATAGAGCTACTCCCTCAAGCTAGCTCACCCACGTTCTCGGTTAACATTTCTTCCTTTCCTGAAAGCCCTGCCAACTTAAACCAACACACATCTATAGACACGTTCATCTTGACAGATATTATTTGTAGCCAATAATGAGAGGAGCAGACCTTGAACTATCATTTTACCTCCGCTGGAAGACTCTGCGAGGAGCCACGTCCAGGCCGAATGTTCACATATCAAGTATCGATCTATGACTTTCTTTAATATTTAAAAAGATCTAATAAAATATTCAGCTTCTTTACACATCCAGCAGACTTGAAGTTATTACTGACTTTACTTAGCACAATTGCTTGGTCTCCACACTCTTCAGTCGTCTCAGTTTAGCCATGTTTGTTATACAGCTGATGGCTTCCTCTTTGTACATGTCATAGAAATAAAGATCAGACGTGTACTTCCAGCCAGTACGCCTGAACCGTATTGTAAAACAAATCCTACAACAATTTTCCAACTATGAACACAAGTGTGCGTCCAGATGGGTCATTACTACCCCCTCCGCTCCATTCACAAGGACACAGAGAGAAAGACAGAACCCGGCTGCATGCTAATCGCCTCCTAATCAGCTTCTGTGATTGGCTGCCTCGCTAATGAAATAATGGTGTCTCATTTGCATAATAAAATAATTAGAAGGATTTGATAAAGGCTCAAGGGCAAAGAGAGGAGCCACACGCACACACACAAACACACACACAGACACAGACACGCACTCTTTAGTGACACAGGACGGCCACAGTCTTTTCTAAAAGATTGTCGAATGGCATCAGACACAACATCTGCCACCGTCACTCAGAATCATTTTGCTGTGATTTGCAATGACCTCCTCCTCCAGGAGGTGAAAGCAAGAGTGCTTTGACCGAAACCGTTCAAAGAAATGGGTGCAGACAGGCCCCAGGGGGGTCTGGAGCAAAAAGAGGGCCACGTTCATTCCTTCACGTTATTAGCTTAAATCAAGATTAATAGCTGGCGATGCAGGAAGAATGTATAACAATAGCTAGTTTGATTAGCTTCTCTTTCCCTCAATGTGGTCTAAACAATCTGCAGAATAGGCAGTATTAAATCAGATCTAACCAATAGCGTGCTCATAAAGAACAATGAAGATTTGAGATGCTTTCTTCTTTCTCTAGACATTTCTATGGTAATTTAAAATGACAGAGAACCTCTGTTATAACTAAGAGATGGCTGATTATTGAATCTAAGAATGTTAAGTCAATGGCTGGGCCATTGGGCGAAATAAAATATTCCACCACCGTCTTAAAAGGAGTAAATTTTTCTGGAAGGCAATAACAGAAAATCAAAACAGAGTAGCCTGGCATTGATTTTGTACAATAATTTATAACAAGCCACAAAATCTCATTTTATATTTCGACAATCTGTATACGTGAAAGTAAATATCAAAAACACCATTAAATATTATGCTTCACTGCCAAGTTGTACTGGTTGATTAAGTTTGATTCATGCCATTTAATCACATACATTTGAATTCAGTGAACACTTGAAAGACGAAGGACAGTCAGCAACCTCTAATGATAAACATGGCATTCACAGGCCTGCCGCTCGCAAAACTGACAGCGCATCAGCGAGTTTTATCTCATAGGATGATGAGTTAATGTTAATGTCACAAACAAGTGTTTGGTAAATTGGACATCCAGTCTTATTTGTTGATAATTTGTTAAAATAATCAAAGGATCAAGGTTTTTTAAACCAGAGATTAAAATGTGCATTCTAAACTTTGTCCATGCCTTCAAACCACTTCAACAGACACAAAGCAGCATACAAAACGAGGTACACGAATCGCCTTACTCAAAATCAACATTTTAAGCCAAAGTCGTGCTGCATGATTACTCAAAAATTGGAAACGGCTCATAAAACCAACCACAGAAAAGCAAGCAGGCGTGTATTTAAGTTCTAGTTCGCAAATGAAAAAAAAAGAGGTGCTTTCACGGACACAGTTTAGATATACGGTCAGAGAGCTCTGCACGCAAGATATGGGTGTACGTAATGTGGGATATAAAACATATGCAAGGTCACTGACTTTAGATCATAACTTTTATGACACAAAGATGCCCAAGGACATCCGTTATCCATTCCACTGTGTTGTACCAAATGAAGCTGCACAAGCAGTTCATTGTTAGGCATAAAAAAAACCAATGATGTGAAACCAACTGAGTTAATTTATATGATCTTGAGAAAATAAACTTCCAGTAGATTCAAGAATCAACAACTCAAGAACCAACAACACTCTCCAATGAGATTTGCTTTTACTCTTACATTTTCTCCTCTCTCAGAGAAGTCTTTGTTTGACTTGAAGACTTTGCCGCTCCAGCTGCCGGAGCTGCTTCACTTCAGTGTTAAAGTTCATTCCACTCAACATCTCAAGGCAAAAGAAGAAGACGCTCTGCAACCGACAACTGTACCACAAATTCATTAATGTATGGTTTGGATGGAAGCCACAAGACCCTTTTCAAACTAAATCAGATGTTATGGCGGAACGATTCCACTCCATTTAGCATAAGCTAGAGCAAACCTCTCCGGGAGAGTTGTTGCTTTAGAGCCAAGAGCCAGAAACTGGGAACCATCCAGGCTGAACACTGACCAGACGGGTCATATTCTCCTAGCATCTTCCCCCCAACACTCACACAACTCTGTGCTCAGCATGCGACTGATTTGGTCTGGATGAGGCCTAAAATCTCAAGGACTCTGGATCCGACGCATAGCAGGACTCTCACTGCCCCCCCCCGACAAATACAGTTGGTTGTTTAATGAACCTACAGTACATGCTCTTCACTCTGTCTTCCTCACTGTGTCTAGCCTTTATCAGCGCAGCTCCGTTTCAGTCTACAGGCGGAGATGTTGTCAGAAAGCAGATAAGAACGAGTGAAATATGGTGAAAGAGAAGGAAAGAGTACAAGAAATTCAGAGAAGAGGAGGGAGGAAAATTGATGAGTTTTTGTAAGCTCATTCTTGAGATCTTTCATCCATTTGATCACTCCGTAAACGTGCACACATCCCATTGTGTGTCTCGTACATCCATCCCCGTGAACCTCCTACAACGTGTTTATAACGCAGATCACCATCCCTTTACTTTGGCTGCATCGTAATCAAGCAACATGAAAAGAAAAGAAAGAGGAGGAGCGCCATTTCTGCAACAGATTTTCAGTAAGATAATTACATTTACAACAATAAAATCCAATTCCAGCCTGCAGTAATACGGTTTCCCTCCAAATTATAGTAATTTTACTTAATAATTACATTTGTTGCCCAGCTTTTTAATCATGTCTTGCTTTGTGGGACATTATTTACCAGAGAATCAAAACAACAGTTATAATTTCTGGCATGTATTTTTTTTGTTTCACAAGCAAAGAGAAGACTATCAAAGGAGGGGAGGGAAAGAAAGAAGTGGAGTCAATTCAAAAATTATGATTAAGTATGACTGGCTTTACATAATCATCCATCCATTATCTATAAGCTTCATAATGGCCTGCTGGCATTGCTTTGTGCTCTGACGTAGCATAGTCTGCACTCTGGTTGCTGTGTTTGTTGTCTTCAGTCTATTTGTGTGTGTGTGTGTGTGTGTGTGTGTGTGTGTGTGTGTGTGTGTGTGTGTGTGTGTGTGTGTGTGTGTGTGTGTCTGTGTCTGTGTCTGTGTGTGTCTGTGTCTGTGTGTTGATGCTGACTACCTCAAGGACACTAATAAAGTTGTTCCTTATCATTTACTTTCTCTGGGTTGTCTATACTTTTTTTTTGTTCCCTCTCTCTGCCCCTTGTTCTCCCTCTATGAGAAAAGGGGAAATTAGCCTGAAATGATACAAGGTGACATCAGAGAAACACACACATACAGAAACACACACACACCACATACACACACACACACACACACACACACACACACACACAGAAACACACACACACTCTCTTTCTGTCTCTCTCTCTCACTCGTCATGCTTCAGTGAAACTCGCAGCACAGCACGCCGCCATCAGAACCAAAAACCTATACACACATACACACACACACACACACACACACACACCTCGCCTGTTAAACATACACACTGGCACGCACGATCGCACACGCAAATACATATGACTTACGAGGCAACACGAATGGCGTCACGCACGCACAATGACACTAATGTGTGCACGCACACACACTTAGAGTGGTAGTTTAATTGGAAGTGCTGAAGGCTGAAGAATTTCTCCTTCATCTCACAATGCTGTAATTGAATCTGAGACGCGTGTGTGTGTTCGTGTGTGTGCGCATGTGTGTGTCAGCTGATTCAGGAGTTTCCATTGACAGTCACAGTAAAACAGAAATGTGTGTTTTTCCTTCTGGGAGGAGTCTTTCTGTCCTTCCATCCCTGACTATCTCACCTCGCTCCTCTCTCGGGGTTAATGCAGCTTTTCAATCCAAATTCAAACTCAAGCAGTTTTCAAGCACCACAGTATTTTCCACAAATTGATGATTCGGTCGTACGTGCTCTCCTGTGAAAGGCAGCCGTGACCTCCATCAGTGCATGTCGGCATTTTATTGACCAACATGTCTGGATAGAGAATGTTTGGGAAGAAATTTTTTACTTACTGTGCCGTGATTCTTGTCAGCAAATAGCACCCTCGCTGTATTGTGACTGCTTTCTTTGTAAAACTTGTGATTACCTAGAATTTTTGCTGTAGAATGAAGTTCACACAAAGGACACAAAGGAATTGAAAGCAGCACCGGAAAAACATCTCTGCTCGGATAGCGGCAAATAAAAGGCACCATCAGCAGACAATGACGCGTGAATGACTTACTAATGACCTGCCATCATGGTATCACTGTCACACGGTACAATAAGAATGGGAGCCAACTTGTAACCATCTTCAGATGCTATATCGGCCCTTTTTGAAGAAGACTATTCTATGTGGCAACCTTAAACATTAAACGCTGGTGTCTGGAAAGGAAGATTGTCTCATCTCTCGAGTGATGCTACATCAACCGTCTGCAAAAGACTACATAGCTTCCTGGGGATCAATGCATCTATTCAAGAATGACTGAAATGTGACTAAAAATATTTCACAATTCATCTCCGTCCCTTTTTACATCTGCCAAGAAGGTCTGTTAGTACCGTTTGCCTGTATGAATTAGACAAATACAATTTGGAGGATTGAATCTGGACAAGTATCTTATATGTAGATGTGCTGATATCTGTGTTCAAGACACGTGTCAGAAAAACATTCATTAGAGACAAGCTGAATGAGATAAATGAGAAACACTCATCTTTAGCACAGAACTTTGACAAACAGATTTTTACAAAAGCTGGCCAACTCATCATGTATTGTGTTGGCCTGTCTGTAAACGAATTGTTCTGAATTCCACATGGTAGTGACATAATTAAAAAGTCAACATGGTACCTGAACCCTAAACACATCACACCTCACTGAGAATATCTTTATTTTCCTCTGTAATCAGCACAATGTGTGTCCACAGATATCCGTTGGCAGTCCATAGACGCTATCTATATGACATTCAACCCTCTCCTGTGCTTCCTACTCGCTATCGTTCATCTCTATTACTATTCAAATGCTGACATTTCAACAACTTCACATGCTGACCGACTGACTGGCTGGCTGGCTGACTGACTGGCTGACTAGATAAGCAAGGAGATGATAGGACAGCAGTGGAGGTCAGGACGTTGGAGAGGAAGGCTAGCGAAATTCTCTTCACCTCTCGTCTGCCTCCCTCCCCCTCCACGTCGTCTGTGAATGAGTTCTCCCCTGGGGAGTTGGATTTCAATGGTTCTCAGGAAAGCTTACCCCCCTCCCTCCTCTTTTTAGTGTTTGTTCACCTATTTTTCTCTCCTTACACCCCCTTCTATGGTTACTCTTTCCCTGTCCACCCCTGTCTTTCTCTGCTGGCGTGAGTTACAATAAAACCTGGAACAGAGGTGATCGATTAATCATTCACGATAAGATATAAGCGATATGAAACAACAGAGGCACGCTTCAGCTTCTTGTCAAACGTGACACATCAAGTTTGCTCTCCTTCTTTGTTGAAACAAATGCCAAACTGAAACCGACAGAAAAGTTTTATGGCTGACAATTAAACCTTGAGATGACTCCAGGCATCGGTAGCTTTTAAGTTCCCCGAAAGAGTAACCCATAAACCATCCATACAATCACATCCTGTGTCAGTCTGTGTCATCCTGAATGAGTCAGGAGGGAGTAATAATTGAACCCTTAGACAGTACTCAAGTTGGCTCAGGACTGAGAGCACAGCTGTTATTTTCTTTCAAAGTAAAATCCCCAAATAACAAGTCTCAACTGGCTGCTTCTCCCCCCTCTCCGTCATTGCAAACTTGACCTCAGAAATGCTGACTGGATGACTAACAGAGACTCGGCCTGCAGAAAGTTAAACCATATTATGACTCAAAGTGGAAAAAATCTGGGAAGCGATTTATATTCTCTTGCTAATCGCTTCTCCAGGATCTAAACATCATGTTAGCAGGAACACATCCAGTTTTTAAAATACAGCTCCGTGACTGACTGAGGAGATATGGACAAGTCTCAGTGAGTTCTACCCAAGGTCCCTGGACTGCAAAGGAATCAATACGGGACAGAATGGGGTCAGGATGATTGCTGGGGGCGGGGTTACATTAGGGCGTAGCAGCGAGCGCCACACCGGTGTGTACCCACACGCCACTGGGGACGCCAGGTTCCTTTACACGATGACACTAAACCATTCATCATGTTTCCTGATAGCAAAGTGATAAAGCACCAGGAGAATACAATCAACAAATACTCCATCCATTGTGGAGGATTTGAACTAGCCAATCACAGAGAAGGCAGGAGGCAGTTTGTTTCTGAGCCAATCGGGGCACAGCTGAGGTTTTGGAATGAAAAGCAGGTCTGGTGTGGATGAGATAAGAGCAGAACAAACACATATTAAACATCAACCCCCAGAGACATACACACACGCACACACACACACACCCAGACACACACACATATACAAGGTAAGTAAGGCCAGACGGAGAAGGAAGGAGGAATATTTACATAAAACAATTGGAAGGAGAGAGAAGAAGAGGAGGAGGGTGGGCGAAAGTGGGAAGACTGAGAATATGAAGCTCGGTGTAAGTTAAGAAATATCCACCGGAGAGCACTAAGCAGGTTAAATCTGAAGCTGCTGGCGTCACAAGTCAGCACCGATGCCGGGAGGACTCGCCGAACTGCCTGGCTGACTCCTCCGACTGTCCGGCAAGCCAGTTCAAAAGCCGACCGACTGATTTACTGACCGACTGGTTGGATTTAGTCGACTCTGCGATTGTGCAGCAGAAGCACTTCTGTTGTTCAGTCTGTCGGACCGAAAGCGTTTTCTCCACACCAACACACAAAGAAGTACCTGAAACAGCACTAATGCTGCAGAGGCCGACAGAGACAAAGACGGGAAAAGACAGAGGCAAACAAACACGCACAAAAAAAAGCCTCCAGAACATCAAACTTCAAAGAAGAAAGAAGCGACTAAAATAACAATTGGAAAATGTTTCTGGGACTTCTGAAACCTATAAAAAATCAAATAAAGAGAAATAACTCAAAAAAAACGTGTCAAAGCAGCTCTTTCATCCGTTGTTGTGACACAGTTCTGTCGAACAAAACAAAAGATACCTAACCATAGCATTTACTGTCCTGGAGGAAATTTACTTTTCACTCCCAGTGCAGAAAAAAAAGAGAACATTAAACAGCAGTGGAAGCCATGCAGAAACAAATAAAGAGAATAAAATACAAGTGGGAATGACATGCTATAGCAGGCCAGATACACGCAGCTGGTTCTAAGACACGGTTCTGCTGGGACGGGGTCTGCGCTGAGGGCAGCAATGTACAAATAAAGTGTTTTAGATAATCTGGCAGAGCCGATGAGGATTTATTGTTTTTGGACGAGATAACTGCACCGGCTGACACAAACCCATCCCGGGATGCTCTCCTCCCTAGGAATCCAACCTCGTCTTGTGTTACATTCAGACTCTCAGGTTCAACTTTCACCTACTGCCTTTATAGACAATAGTGTTTCTACGGAATGAATGGTTGCTGCTAACATTTGAGTTTCATTCAACAAAAAAGGTTCTATAAATGTGGTTTACTGCAGTGTGTCTACATCCTGATTGTGTGTTTTTGGTCCACATCAACAAAGATCAAGTTTTTCTCAAATCACAATGGTTTATTTTACAAGTTTGCTAACTGAATATCGCTAACTTCTCATTGCTAACCCCATTTAAGGTGCACAGAACCAGTTTGCCCCATATTATAAAGTCATAACTGATAGAAACATTTGCCAAGTATACAAGAAAGGCACTCCAGCTGAACTTGATCTGAATTACCCTTTACTACAAACTGATGATGACTAAAAATGTCTGGCATCTTTATTCACCGGTTGGTTTTACGAGCACTATTAAACAGAAAGCGAAGGAATGTGAACACACTCCCACTTTTTCTGTGTTTCTGACTTCTACTTCGATCACAATCTCTCAGACACACCCTGCTGACAGTGAATGAAAATGTATGTGTAAACTGTAGCTATAAAATTTGGTCAAACATCACTTAGAGCCTGTAAAAACAGAAAGGTGAGGCGGAAAGAAAAAACGAATGTCTCAAGGAGACAGAGAAGAAAAGGGCAAAATAAGTGCAGCAGAGACCACCACTCCTCCTCCCTTCAGGTTCACAATGTGTGTGTGTGTGTGTGTGTGTGTGTGTGTGTGTGTGTGTGTGTGTGTGTGTGTGTGTGTGTGTGTGTGTGTGTGTGTGTGTGTAGCAAATGAGTTTTGGGAGTTGTCATCTCTTTATGATAGCTGTAACTGGCCCGAGGACAGCTGTTATTACACTATACAACAGGGAAATGCTGGACGCGAGTGAGTGAGTGTGTTTGTGTGTGTGTGTGTGGGGGGGGGGGTTCCCAGAGAAAGGCATTATGGTCATGTACTTGGTGCTTGTGTCCTTGGGTTTAATGATGAGAAAAATTAAAGATGTTTTGAAACGGGCTAATTTAGAAAACGAGCCATTTAAGCAAATTATATTAATTCAACAGTCCAAACTCTATGGTTCCTTTACTGAATTCAAGCTTAGGAGGGGGTGGGACCATAGATCTACAGGGGAGTGGTCTTAAGTGTGTGTCTGTGAGTGTGTGTGTGTGTGTGTGTGTGTGTGTGTGTGTGTGTGTGTGTGTGTGTGTGTGTGTGTGTGTGTGTGTGTGTGTGTGTGTGTGTGTGTGTGTGTGAATGCGTCAATGGTAAAATGACAAAGCTCTGAGTGGGAAATGAGTTGAACCGGTTTCTGACTCACATTCAGGTTACACAGCACTGCCTCAGGCTCATGGTCACACACACACACACACACACACACACACACACACACACACACACACACACACACACACACACACACAAGCACAAACTATTCGACACCCGACACCATTGTTTGATGTGTGACTTTATGTCTTTATCTCTGTCTACGCATATCGAGGTCAGCAGACAAATATATGGGTCAGTTAAAAGCTTAATGATCTGGAAAGAAGTACTAAAGGGTTGCTGGTTGGAATCCCTGTGAGCACAGACACAGATACACACAGACACAGACACAGACACACACACACACACACACACACACACACACACACACACACACACACACACACACACACACACACACACACACACACACACACACACCAAAGCCTGTAACCTGTCTCTCGGTTGTTGGCATTGAGCTAGTACTGTGAACTCTGGGTCACTGAAAGTCAGACGGTCCTTCTTTTGGAATAAATTTAAAACCTTGGATGTCAGAATAAAGACGTGGCTTTTTTTTGGGTTGTCAAAAGCACAAAATTCTTCTGCAATTCAGCTCAAAATATAAAGCAAAAGTTGTTCTTGCATGCATTAAAATATCCAATACAAAGTCCAAAAAACCCAAAGATATTCAGTTTACAGTTATACTAGACAGGAAAAAGCAGCAAATCAAAAATCAGGCCAGTACAAAAAGGTCAAAAAGGAAACAAGACACAATACTGGATCAATTATAAAAATATTTCCTGACTTGTTTGTTGTCAACACACTGCAGTCGTTGCAAAGTTGCTGAGAAGTTTCCAGCAAATCTCTAATCCCTCAAAATACTACACATACGTCATAGTCTGTTAGATGATGCACTTTTATTAGCTTGCCATTGCTGCAGATATCACCATCACCGTTCATCAGACTGACAGCAAACGCCGACTCCTGCTCTGCCCAAGTCCTGACCTTGACTTGGGCAGAGTGCATGAGCTTTCTTTAGAAATGATAATTTAGAATATCTAAAATCCAACTTTTTGCTCTTAAATAAGGTCGAACAACACTTCAGAGATGCAAAACCTACTTGTTCAATGCAAAATCTTTCATCATTTTTGAATGGTGTGGATGCAAAAATGAAAGTGAACTGACTGTCATATAAAACTCATTTGAAAGATGCTCTGAAATGAAAACAACCTACAGTTCTTCATGTAGCTGACCCTGAAATGTCCCTTTCATGGGGAGTGTGTGTGCATATTTTGAGTGACTGTGGCCTATTGCTCCAGGGCACTGGATGCTGTCCCATCAAGCATGGACTCGCAGTAAGATGGACTCTTAATATCAGTGTCACGGGTGGAGACAGAGATACCCCACCCACCCATCCATGTCATGACCTCAGACCCAGACATAACTGCAGCCGGGCTACGTAAGCTGTCTTCTCACAATGTACTTTTCATAGCTGCATTAATTATTTCCGCAGGATTTCATTTATTCAGCACAGGAAGGCTATGGAGCTCAGACAAAAGCTCCTGTTCCACGTTGTGAGCCACAAACATTGTGACGGTTGTCAGTACAGAAGCAGCCATGTTTAAAACTGTGACATCTTTGAGTTATTATGCAAACAAACATAAGAAAGCCACCACAGAGCTGTGTGATTTTGTTCACTAGATCATATCAACAGCCCTGAGGGTGGACGTAGAACTCACACAACTTGTTAAAAACCACAAAATTGCCGTGTTTTCACATGTGGATTTGTCAAAATTGCGCAGTCACATGGTGTCAGAGTTGTGTTCTACAAGTGTTATCGAGTCAGGTTGCTGGTTTACATCTTGCATTACTAAATAATTTAATGTTATAACTCCTCACTTACAGATTCACCCTTTGAAACGCAGCCGTTTCTGACGACCACCAGCGTGAGCTCGCACTGTTGCCTTGCATCTTTTAAACTTTCCCACAGTGCTCTTCTTTCCATCTCCACACAAGCACCCATCCTTTGTTTTATACGTGCACACACACCCATCCATAAAGCCGTGCTCCCATCGCGGCACGTACGCCACAATGTGTGCCAAATAATTAACACTGTTTGTTCTGTGAACAGTTTGGAACCTCGATAATGGAAAACAAGTGCAGACTGGTTGCATTTTCATTTATCCCATCTATCTATTCATGTCAACCTTTCTATCCATCCCTCCTCCTCCTAATCACTCATCCACACACAAACCCACACAATAACTCACACACTTTTTTGCTTTCCTTCTCCTCCTCCTTCTCCCCCTCTTCCTCCTCCCCCCATTTCTGTGCCATCATTCATGGCAGACAGGCAGAAAATGCTCGTTCCTTTCTGGTTTGTCGCACAAGGAAACCATTGGTTGTTATACAACAACCCAACAAACATTACTCTGTTTGGTTGTTGACTTGTGTGGAGGCTGAGCACACACACACACGCACACACACACACACAAACTGAGCCACTCTTTTCCATAGCACAGCCTTTTCTTGCTCACATTAATGTAAGTAATCAAAGTGGACAAGGGGCTTTGTAATGCCGAGAGTGCGGGAGAGAGAGAACGGGAGGGATCATCTCCTTTAACTGTCCACTCCTCTCTACCTCCCCCTTTCCAGCAAGGGAGGGGGAGGGAGCGAGAGAGGGATGAAGAGAGGAGAAGAGGGTGGAAACAGATAAAGACAGGAGGGAAAGGAAGTCTGGAAATACAGTTGTGATGAAAGAGAAGATCA
>CM023625.1:15156920-15246920 GCA_013358685.1 Antennarius maculatus | reverse complement strand
ACACGCACGCACATACACACACGCACACACACAGAGAAATAAGACACTCTTGCACACATGCACACAAATACACTTCACTTTATATCCTCGGCGCTCCTCTCACCACTCCATTCCTCATCCGCTAAACTAGCTCCTTGTGTGTGTGTGTCTGTGTCTGTATACCTATAAGCTGAAGTGAAAGGTTAAATGATGGACATTAAGATTCATCCCTGAGTTCAGAACCAGAGAACCAAACACCCACACAGACTCACACAGCCTCTCAAACACAGTCAGACGAGAGTCAGAAGAGATCGGTCTCTCTGTCAGAGTGCAGCGATTGTCTCTCCTCTTCTGTTTGTCTCTCGCCTGTCATTTAGACTAATTAGAATCACTGAATGCATAATGAATGCTGTAATTGTAGCACTAAAACAGTGGGGGAAATAACAAATCACACAAGATCAGGCAACTCATTGTCACTTTTTTCTTCTTGGATTGATTCTCCGATTTTGCAAAGTGATTTCTGGAGAGAGGCATGTTTTCATAATTTCTGCATAAATCAGTGTTTTTCTTCCACTGACCAACCCTCTGGGCATCTGTTGTGACACGCTATCTACTAATTTCATCATGTTTGCTTTCTCTCTGTCCTCCTTCTGCCTCGCAGGACAAATAAAGGAAATGCATGACGGAGGTAGAGAGGCTTACCGATGGAGGCGATGGAGAGGGAAGAAACAGTGATGATTGAAGTCATTCCACCTTCACGCCTACAGATTGAAAATTGTTGCACAATTTGCTATTTTCACTATGTTTACCACACAAAAAGCGTGTTTGTCTATGTGTCTGTCCTCTGAGTAAATCTAGTCTTCACTGACTAATTGACTGACTGACTAACAAGGAAGTAACTGCCTGACTGATTTTATTCAATCTGAGAACACACACACGCACAAACACCCACAGTATATATACACAAACTGCACAATGACTAAGTAAACCTCGTGTCAATCCCAGCATGCCTCTCTGCTTCAAGGCAGGAAATTCTGTCATCACCACAGTTACTGTCAGGATGCATCATCAGTAGCCGTGGCAACTAATTAAGACCTGTCTGTCAGGCCCGTGGGCAGCGTGTGCATGTGGAAAAATACATACAAACACATTCAATATCATCAACCACTTGTCATAAACTCACACACACTAACACACACTCATTCTACCTAAAGTACATTCCAGTAAGGGGTTTCAATGCTGTGCTTTGTGTGCAGTTGCTAAGTAAAATATATAGAAACTCAAACATAAATGTCTTTAAATTGGGACGTAAGTCAACCAGTGCTCCATGAGATTAGAGCATTTTCCTGACGTCGATATTGCAAAAATTGAAAAAATAAAATAAAAAATCTAATTTGCATCAGTCAAAAAAGGTTTAGTATGCATGCCAGGCCAGTAGTATGCAGCGTAACTTCAGTCAACACATATTCTGTCTGTATCATAGAAGAAATTGTAATTTTAAGGCCTGGAGAGGAGAAAATGTATTGGTAGACGTTTATTCACAACTTACTTTGCTCAATTCATATAAGGATGATCAGATAATTGATTATTTAAGTGCAATTAGTCACAGCTCAACAACTGATTTGTATATTTTTAGATGTTTTTATTTTTAGAATTTTAATATTTCTAGCATGGAAAACTTTTTTTGTAAAGAACAACTGTCGGACCTCCTCCAGTTGAGCATCTAGTGTTCTATGACCCTTTCCACTGTACATATTTCAACCCCACCTTAGAGTGTGTGTGTGTGTGTGTGTGTGTCTGTGTGTGTGTGTGTGTGTGTGTGTGTGTGTGTGTGTGTGTGTTTAGTCTGTAATGAGGTGTGACTAGTGTGTGTCAGTGAAAGCTGAGTGATCGGTATAATGAGCAACAGAACAAGAGCAGAAAAGGGGAAGAGAAAGAGGGGAAGACAGGAGATATACAGATAATGAGGATTAGGAAGTATTAATATCTTCTTCATGGTGATTGAAAACACATCTAACGGCATCTCATGTCTCTGCTAGTTGTTTTTGATGCTGCTGGGTGTTTGATGGGACAGACAGTTCATTATTTTGACTTTAAGAAGTGGTACCAAGATTGTCGGTGTGAAATCAGATTACTCACAGCCATATAAAAATAAAATCTCAACTTCTGCCCATTTCTGCAATGATGACTCAACTGATGTCTTAAAATGTGAGGGGTCCTGTAACAAGACAGCATAACACAAAATTGTAAGTTAAATATATACTGTATTTTGGCCCCATGAGAACTTTCAGTTAATGACGCCGACTTCCTGTTTTTGGATGTGGCTTAAATCATACCTATGAGCAAAAAAAGTTCAGATGATGCAGCCCGCTCTCGTAAATGGATGGATTTAAAACAATCTAGTAGTTAAAAGAGCATAAAATTTAAGAGGGTGCAATTACATTGAAGTAATAGTGTAAGATTCAATAGAACAACCTGCAAAAAGGTGAATTTAAACAATCTTGCCCTCTACCATGACTCCCAGTTTAAATGTACAGAGCTGCAGCCAAAAACTGAGGAATGTCAAACAGAAACAGACCCCTGAAAGACAAACACACTGATTTCAGTTAGAGTTAATATAAACACACACACACACACATACACGAACAAGGTGCAAAGTCCAGCGCTCAGCGTCCGTGTGAATATGGGTTGACAACTTACATTTGTCCTCTTTCTGCTGGACAAAATCTAACATTCCTCCATCCTCAGAAGAGAACGTGAGACAACGCTTTCTGGTCCCATCTCCACATGGTAGGAGCGTGTGTAAATGAAATACGGGAACTATGCGGGGGGAAAACTCGCCTCGCGGACTGAGACGAGACAAAGAAAATCCCGGCTCTGCATCATATCAAACCGGTCTAACTTTCACTCCCTCCCTCTGTCTCGCTCCTCTGTTCTTATCAGCAGAAATGGAGGGGGTAAAGAATGAAAAAGTGCAGCTGCAGAAGTTTGTTGTGTCAGTCTTCTCCGGTCTGCTTTCTTATCACACTTCAAACAGCTCTTGCTCCTTCTCCCACACACTTTCTTTCGGCCTCCTCTTTTCAGTATCATTTATTCCCAAGCTATTCTTCACTGCTACGTTCAAAAAAAAAAAAAAAAATCAGTCTAAATGTGTGTCGCTCGGGTTACAGTCTGTAACATATATCTAAATAACTCATCAACTATCTAGTCTACTATTTCTACTCTCATCTATTTTGTAATAAGACCAAGATCACAACATTTATAGTGATTGAACAAAGAAATTAAGAAACACTAACAGCACTTAACATCTTATTTGTAGATCTTATCCAAATAAAAGTCAGCTTATCTGCTATATTTTCAATATTTGTGCCTTCACCTCTCATCAGTGCATAAAATTTGAAAGTAACTGCAGCTTTGTGAAGCGAACAGCCGTGAAAACGGACCGATAACAACACCATTCTCATTTAACCGAGGCCTCGTCCCTAGATTGTCATTTCAAACAAATCCCCATCTACAGGGCATCATTTTAAGGTGGTAATTAGAAACGCCGCAACCATTCAAGGACAAATCTCAAAACTAATTAATTTCACTACTACACTGACAATGTTCACCTTATTTAACGAAGGCAACACGGCTTTAAAACTGTTTCCTGTTGCTTGAAGTTCTCGTTCAACACAGATACACAAAGATATGTGTAAAAGAAAAACGCAGTCAAGATATAGTAAGTTGAAGTTTATTACACCGTGCTACATTAATCTTTAATTAAATGCCAAATTGGTATCACAGCTGCTAAAAGGTGATTTAGAAATCACTTTCGGAGGCAGAATGGAGTAGACTTGTGATACTTCTTCTGTGAACACCACGTTTTGTTCAGTGTCGTTTGGAAGGAGTTTGTTTTCCTCGTTTATTCTCAGATGGAGGTTTCTGTTCTGTTCCAGGATGCACTGGTTGCAAACAATAGCCGTGTTTGATTCCTCTCTGGTTCTAATAAAAACCAGGTGGTATCATGAATGTGACTCAAAGAAAACCATAGGAGAGTGAGCTACGCGTCGAGCGGTTTCCTCCCAGGCAAAGTCATTGAAAAAGAATTCAATACAGGCCGAAATCTTTATTTCCAAACCCATGAAACTGAGGATTGGGTTAACCCTTTCTCTTTGTCTTACATGTAGCCGATAGTTTGATAGCGTGTTCAAAGTCATCCTTACAGCTACTCTGATAAAAGAAAAAAAAAAGGAAATACACTTCCTTGATATTTTATATGTAATCTCATTCTTCCCAAGCAGGATGTTGACTGTATTTAGAAAATCAATGCTTGCTTTTAAATATCTATGTCTTCCTTGGTGCAATAACACCTGTAGCCATAAAAAAGCAGGAGAATCTGCAAATACTACAGAATAGACTGTTATCAGTGAGAGACGAGAGATCCTTTAACAGCAGATTTGCTCGATGTAAGCCTGTCTGACATCAAATTCCAGCCATGACCTGTTTTATTAGGTCCACATTGTTAAGCTCAAGCTCAACACCATCACCATGATGAAATATTTATGTTCAAGTTACACAGACTGAATTCACAAATTCCATTTCTTCTACCTCGACTCAGGTCACAGCCCCCATCTTCCCACCCCCCACTCAGACTTTCTTACTCTCTTTGGACCACTAACCTTGATTCACTGTTCTCACTGTACTCTGCCTCAGGCTGAGACACACACACACACACACACACACACACACACACACACACACACACTTGCGAGGAGACGTTCACATGCACTTGACCATAGTAAAGTAGAAGTGGTTAGTTTGAGGCCTGTGTGAGGGTGAAGTGTGGCTAACCAAAACCACATGCGTCTGATTCACTCTTGCTCTAGCCAGAGGTATGTGAGTCTGTGTGTGTGTGTGTGTGTGTGTGTGTGTGTGTGTGTGTCTGTGTGTGTGTGTGTGTGTGTGTGTGTGTGTGTGTGTGTGTGTGTGTGTGTGTGTGTGTGTGTGTGTGTGTAGAGCAAGGTGTGAGAGAGACAGAGCAACTCATGGCTTGACTTTAACCTTTATTTATCCAGGGAACGGTTGTGTTGAGCAGACACACTGTTTGCAGACATGCAGCAGAATAGTCACAAGACTACACACTTGGGAGGTGCCCGACTCCGACTGTAGCTACAGTTTAGTTTGCTACCAGTGCCAGAAGATCAGTCAGCAGTGCTGCAGTCCAGATAGGAAATTTCGACAGCATATGCATGATGAAAATCACTGAAACTCCCAGTATTTTTTTTAACTAAGGTCTTACTGTCATTATGTGTCTTTAACTCTTTGACTTCAACAACAAGTCTTGCATTTCCTCTGAAATTAATTTTAGTATGTTTCACCATTCCAAGGTCATGCTTGAGATCCGTGCAGCCCTCCTGAACTTGTAAATTTATCTCCAAATTTCTTGCAAACGACTTTTGTGCAACAGGCTGCTGGGTACTGATGTGCAAAATGAGCCAAAATGACAGCATGAGACGACTGAAAATGTTCTTCAGATTGTTGTGGGTGTTTTTGTCACATTCAAACCACAAAAACGATCTTCAGAACTCAACACACACAGTGAGCAGTGTCTCCGTTTCAAAGCTGTACTTAACTTTGTGCAGCTCGATCCATAGCGCGCAACTAACCCTACATGACAACGGCGACGTGTGTTAAGGTAGTGTGTGTGTGTGTGTGTGTGTGTGTGTGTGTGTGTGTGTGTGTGTGTGTGTGTGTGTGTGTGTGTGTGTGAAGTTGAATGTAAGGGACAGTTAATGTCATCAGGAGGCAGGGCTGTATCTGCTAACCATTACTCCAACAAGACAGCTCGCTTGGCTCATAGAAGCACACACACTCACACACACACACACACACACACACACACACACAGACAAACTTTATTTACCTTTGGCCCAACATAGACATTGTGACAGTTAACCTAGCCACTTAAAACAAAGAGACAGTGTTATTTCTACAAGGAGTTATATTCAAATGTGTGTGTGTGTGTGTGTGTGTGTGTGTGTGTGTGTGTGTGTGTGTGTGTGTGTGTGTGTGTGTGTGTGTGTGTGTGTGTCACAAGAAATCTGGCTGAACAGAAACAGAGCAGAGAGAAAATACTAACAAAAGCATTCCAGAAAGCGGGTGAGAGAGAAAGCAAGACAGAGTTGAAGTGTGTGTGTGTGTGTGTGTGTGTGTGTGTGTGTGTGTGTGTGTGTGTGTGTGTGTGTGTGTGTGTGTGTGTGTGTGTGTGTGTGTGTGTGTGTGTGTGTGTGTGTGTGTGTGTGTGTGTGTGTGTGTGTGTGTGTGTGTCTGTACTGACGTAATACAGGAGTGGGTAAAGCAGACCTGAAGGGTGATGACATTTGGTGCCAGCACTCCACCATGAAGAGGAAAGTTTTCTTTGGTTGTTTAGCGAACAGACCAAAGACACAGAAACATCATTGTGAAGTAAATCACAATAATTTTATTTTCTTTATTTTCTTATCACTTACTTCTTTTGTAAAGTGGAGGAGGTTTGTATTGTCTGTCAGACCACACAAGTAATCTGGAGACGCCACTTTGAGCTTGTGTAAATTGTAGGGAATAACTTTTATCTGACAGTCTACAAAGCAAACCTAATGACTGATATCATCAGGAATGAAAATAGTTATTTAAAGCCTTACATTCATGGATTCTCTTCCCAGTTCTCTTCCCATGTTCATCCTTTATTGCCCTAAATATTGTTCCCTAATCAACATCAACTTCCAAGTGGAATGCAAACACGTTATCCCTGTAATTCAACACCCTTCAGTCTGGATTTGGGAAAGCAAAGTCACACCCTTGATCCTGTTGTGGGTTTTAGGTGAGGAAATACTGAAACTGGAGAAACAGGGTGGATGGGAGGTGGAATGAAGAAGGGAAAATAAGGGGCACTGGAGGTGGAGTTGAGGGGAGTACAAGGAGGACAAGAGGGAAAGGGGGAGAATTAAGTGTACATGAGAAGGGGGGAGGGTCTGATAAACATTGTGTTGCTTTGTTTAGGCTGCTGGGCCATAAATTCCAAGGAAAGCAGGGATTGGAGGGGGAGAAAGAGGAGAAACAACCGTTACAGGAGCATGCAGGAGAGGAGAGGAGAGGAGCATTTGTTTGACAAAACTGACTGATTTCACTCCACCAGACACCGTGGAGTCTGCTCAATGTCAACACTGCCTGAGAATGTGTGTCCGTTTGTCTGCACACCAACACAAAACTATCCCATACCTTCACACTAACAATCTCAAGGCAACCTTGCATCCCGCTTTGGTGCTTTTTCTTTCCTGGCGTAGCCATTCAGCTGCACACCGGTTGGAAATCTCACTTCGCTGCCTTCTCACTTCCTCCAGTGAAAAGGAGACGCCAGTCGCACCATTCAGACGTGTTCTAAACGTGTAAGGCAAGCGTTTCCCACCAGATCTATTCAGTGTTGCTCGCTTATAAACAGAAGCGCCCTGCAGAAATGCGGTCTCAGTTGGTGTCCTTAACCTCCTATAGAGTCCGTGGAAAACTTTTGTTTGGTTCTGTGAATGCACGGAAATAAATCTGTACTGTTGAATGTTTGGAGGTTGTGAGCAGCGCCGGTCTCTGTGGGCTGAAGTTGTTGGTTTTATCCTCATATTTTAACTACTTACTGGTTTTTTATGCAATATTTTACTCATTTGAGGTTTGTTGTTCAGCTGAAACTAATGTAGAATCTTTTTGTTAAGCAAGTACACTAATATGATGTTAAACCTGCTGCATTAAGGGATTGAACTATTAATGTGACACCATCACAGGCGGCGTGTCAGGAATCGAGGCTGAGGAGGACCAACCAAAGGCCCGACAGACGGATATTCAACGCTTAAATGTCTGTCTCCTTCGCCCACGCCACCCGTCAGAGTGATTGACCGGAGGTGTGTGCATGTGTGTCAGACTGACCATGTGTTTGCACTCATCGAGTGCTTTAAAGACAGGAAGGATGCAAACAGCTTCAGGTTTGCTAGCAAGCGGACAGATATATATATTTGTAAAAAAAATAGAAAATCACTTAGAGATAAAAAGATTTAAATCTGTGCAACACAGACAGACAGAGCGCCAGTATCCTGGCAATGTGTAGAAAAATGGTGGAGGATGTGAAGATAATCTTAATGGACTGGTCATCCGTCTGTGAGCTCCTGATTCACACACAAACAGAGGAGGGTTTATATATCTCGAAAGCTTTTTGCCGCTTTCTACTGAAATCAGCTTAGAGAGCAGAGGAGAGAAAGATGCCCCGACGGTGGACACATCTCATATTTATATATGTGTGTGTATGTTATTCCGTGTCTATATGCTGTATGGATAAAAGTGATTGTGGCACAATGACCTCTGGGATTTTATCATTAGACCATGCGGATCAGGAGTGAAACCTGTGATGGTTTACTGCACACAGATAGCTTATGGCTACACGTGTGCAACTTCATGACAGATGTCTTCTTAACTGGACTAATGGAAACCACTTCAGCCAACGCCTGTAGCTACACTCACACAGACACACACAAGAGCCTCACAGCGATTTCTATGGTTCTGACCCACCTGTAGGCTAGCACGACGATGTTCACGCACGGTTTTGCTGTCACATTTGCTCCACATTCAGACTAAACCAACGCCTAAAGTCAAGTTAAAAAACATAGCGTGTCTTTCATGTGGACAGTTTTACCTTGGCTTTATAGATAAATTCTTCAATAGACATTTATATGTACAAAATTCCCAGCTAGGTGGCAGTACTGGAGTTGGGTGACCAATGAGCAAGACGTTTACTGTAAAAGGCTAGCAGCATTTAGCAGCTAAGTGTCTGTGCTGAAATGAAATCTTTACAATACAGTATTTTCCCCACTATAAGGCACACCTAAAAGCCTTTAATTTTCTCAAAAACTGATGGTGCACCTTATAATCCAGTGCGTCTTCTATGTGAAAAAAAGCTTTTAAAAGGCCATTCATTGAAGGTGTGTCTTATATTCCAGTGCGCCTTATAGTGCGGAAAATACTGTAGTCTATTGATAGGAACTTTACGGTGTTAAGGTACAATGACAGAGGAGAGGCTGAACAAAGATATTCAAAGACAATTAATTATCAAGACTATTCATCTCATCTAAACTACAGAGAGCTCACAAAGTCAGAGTTGGGTGGAATATATTCAGATTAGTTTGAGCGCATGTAGAAGCTGCCACAACCATTTTCAAGAACCTGTCCTGGTTAATATGAACCGACAGTGTTTCTGCCTCACCGGGCATTCATTAGGTCTATTATTTTCGTTTTAAACAATTTGCGTTTTGGAGCACGGCACTCCAAATCCTGTTTGACTCCCACTCACATGAAAAAAGAAAATGTAAAAATAAAAAGAATCAAAACAGCTTTTATCATTTTTAGGTATTAACCACAATTTGACCTTCTGCGTTTTTTGTTTGTTTGTTTTTTCTTTTTTATCGTCTCTGATTTTTGCGACTAAAAATATAAATATCCTACCAGCTCAGAAGAGAAGAGAAGAGAATGGAAGAGAAGAGAAGAGAAGAGAAGAGAAGAGAAGAGAAGAGAAGAGAAGAGAAGAGAAGAGAAGAGAAGAGAAGAGAAGAGAAGAGAAGAGAAGAGAAGAGAAGAGAAGAGAAGAGAAGAGAAGAGAAGAGAAGAGAAGAGTTGTCGTCTACAGGAAAAAAGTTAGTCAAACGTTCTTCATTAAAAGAACATACTCAGCGAAACAAATTGCACCTGAAACATTCAAACCCATTACAGCTGTCCAACTATGCAAAAACAGACGGGATGGGGGGAGCAGACAAATGGCAAATGGATTAACTGACAACCTGATTGGCAGACACAAAGATGCACACACTGCTCCAGGAAGCTCCAGAGCTTTAAACATGACCTGAAGGTTCAGTGAAGAGCTCAAACTATTTCTGCACTACATCAGATACCCTAGATCGCTGCCCTGAGGTACTTTAATATGGGACTATTATGATATGAAAAGATATGAACAGGTTCCTACTGCAATTAACCGGGACTTACTTACGTCTTCTGTCAATTAATCTGAGGGAACAGAAACATCTCAACCAAAGAAACTTTTTTTAGTTTTAGTTTAACTATGTTGTGTCCATCCTTTGACCACATTTAGCTTCAATGTTTGGAATGTTAAAAATTGTACAACTATTACAATAACGCATATAATTACTATGATCAAAATAACAATTTTAATTCATATCACCCAGTCGTAATTCATCAAGTGCAGCTGGTAAAGACATGTTAGCTGAATGATGGAATGACAAAACAAGAAGTTAGATCGCTAAATGATAATGCACGCATTGAAAAAGAAACTTGTGGAAGTGGAAGATTGATGAAAATGACAATAAAGACTACAGCAAAGACAATGAGGATGATGGTGACTTCCACAGATGAAGCTCAGCTCTTGGCTGGCCATTTGAAACTCACCCTTCTCAGCACGCCCCATGTGAGCTGCGTCCAACAAAGCAAAGCAGAAGATAACAGAGCAGAATTAGTTAGGATAGCATACAATCACAAGAGAAGAACAGGTCAAGGTTCAGCAGTCTGTGGATGCAAAGATGACATTGCTACAGCTGACACTTTATTTCTTTAACAATTAGTCAGTTACTTGTTAAAACGTCAAAAATCATCAGATAGATGCAGACAGGGCTGTGATTGGTCAGCTTGGGATTTAAATGAATGCATTATTCAGACCTACAGTACATCAACAGTACATTTGACCATGCTTCCACTTTTTCCCAGTGGCCTCTCATGGCATAGCACAAAATTCCTTTTCTAGTGTACAACCATAAAACAAAGAACATTTTGAACTTCAAAAGAGACCTTTTATGACTGATTCTGCTGCAGAACTTGGTAAAACTTTCTCTGAGTGATGAAAAGTAAAGAACAGCAACAGTTACCCAACCTCACCCTTTGCCCTCTGCTCCCCCTCACCCTCATGTTAACCTAAAAATAAAGATTTTCCCAGGACTGTCGTCACCTGCCACCACTTGTCGGAGTCTCTCTCCGTTATTCCTGTGCTTACAGGAAGGAGCCGTGTCTCCATTATATATCATTATCACCTCACACTAGACTCCACAACTGGTTCCGAGGCTGCTCACATCTGTGTCGGTGTGTGTGAGGGAAAGAGTGTGTGTGAGCACTGTAACGTAATTAATCAGCTAAGAGTGTTGATTGCTTAATCTGTCATTAGCCAGCCCTGAGTGAGTGTGTGTGTGTGTGTGTGTGTGTGTGTGTGTGTGTGTGTGTGTGTACGGGACTTAGCGGGGCGTTTCGAGCTTCTCTTGTACCGACAGCTGTGACCAGACCCAAACAGAGCAGAGCAGAGATTGATGATACTGGACTAATACCGTCATTTATCAGGAATGTGATATTTCAGGGATTTGGGGTTTGTTTCTGACGTGGTGCCTCCATTCATTTCCAGTGGGACTCAAAACACTTTCTTGGTTCACTTCCTGCTCGATGACTGATGATGTTTGATACCCATCACAGGCCTGATATTAAAGGTTAATCCTGGCAATAGCATCATACCTGCGTATTTACATTTCCCTACTTTCATGTACTTTAAGTCATCTATTTTATGCATTAAATGCAGAGAATAAAGAGTGTGGCGGTGTACAAAAGAGCAAGTCCTTAAAACTGCCTATCTATTGATCAGTCAGTCTATCAATTATCAATTATTACGAACCCTAACCCTAAGAGAAACATTGAATTGTTCAGTACATAAACAAGTAGTAAAATGAATTTGTTGCTCTTTGATTGACTGCATAAAAAGGACTTTCTCTTGGTTAATCTGCTTATTTGGGAAACTCGTCATATAAATGCCGATGAGGAGCAACGACACACGTGATATGTTTTGGAATTTCTCCTGCTCGATCGATTAATTAATCATAACACACACCACAGACATTTTATCTTGACAAATCTTTGAGAAAATGCTTTAAACTGTGACTGACATTTTAATGGAAATTGCATGAAATCCTGTGCAAGTGCATGCTGTTCTTGGACAGCATGGTATGAAACCCTGAGTCAAAACCAACGTCAATCATACAAGGTCTTTACTCTATACCTGACAACGGCAAGAGGCTAAAAAGTTAGCCGTCGCTACGCGACACCAATCTGCTTTCCAACACGAACCCTCAGTGCATTCACATACAGCCGTTCACACATAATGAGGGATAAACTAATGAATTCTCTCAATGGGATAATTACATTTTACACACAGGCGTCAACCCCCAATGACTGATGAAATGAGGCAGTACATTCAAAAGAGACGACTTTCTTAAATCTATTGCTAAATTGAAATCCGTATAGATTAGCTCACAGCAAAGCGGCCTTTGATCCGAGGAGAGGACATTAAGATGGATCTAAAAGACGGCCGACTGAAGCGTCACTTTTATGGAGAGAGTAAGTAAAACACCCTTTGATTCGGTGCCATTTGACGTAGCATGAGCAGAATGAAAATGTTTTCACATGAATGTAAATGAGAGGCAAACATTTCACATGCTCATCTTTCTACTACTGTACTCCAGAGGGCTTAAACGCATCCACCTCCCTCTCTCTCTTGCGGTGACAGCAACACACATTCGCTCCATGCAAACACACAGTACATGACAGGGAAACAAACACCGACACACACCCCTGCATTTTTCAGAGTCTCTTGAGTGGAGGAGATGCCCACGGCCAAAAAACCAATGGTTGCATTTCTTGTTTTTTCTCCTCCTCCTCCTCCTCCTCCTCCTTCTCACTCTCACTCTCCCCCTTCTCCGGGAAAACACACAATTTTATTTCATCTCGCAAATGGAGCTGAAAAGTAATTATAATTAAACCAACTTGGTTTCTAATGTTCAAAAATACTGAAATAATTTAAAATGATAATTAAACCGGCTCAGATGTGGCCTTCTAATTCATCTGGAGACACTAATGGGAAACAATTATTTCACTTCATTAAGATTAGAGACGCCTGGAATCTGTGTCACAACTCGATCAGAGAGGAGGCAGATTTGGAAAGTTGTCAGATTAACATAGACTCGAGTTATTGACTTTGTAATGGTGCACACACATTCATGTTTATTCAAGTGACTGCAAAAAATAGGCCAATGCAAAACTATCACAAAGCAGCTTGATAAAACAAGACAAGCGAGGCAGTTCTATAGTTTAAGTAAGGAGAAATAGCAGGAAATGAAGCAGATTTACAGAAAAAAACAGACACAATCTCAAAGTGACTTTGTTAAAAAACCGACAGATTTAAATCCTTGCTTCTGATGTTTCTCATCCTCATTTGTGATTTCTGAAAGCAACAGGCGGCTCCGACACAACGCCCCAACACGCATCTCCTCTGTGATTCCCTTCGTTATTGGCTCATGATCCAATAATCACCACTACTCCCCAGCGTCTGTTCACACGAGCTGTTTCAGCCCATTAACCCTATCAGCTTCAACATTATAGAGAAGTGAGGGTGAAACTTGGTGATGAGAACGCTGCGCTCCGGTTGATTTGCATCAGATGTAGATTTTTTCCTATGAAAGTGTGAGAAATGACAATCTGTCCTCTGAAATTTAAATTTGATATTATCAGTATTCATGAGCATGAAAAGGAAAACACATGGTAATTAAGTATTCATCATTGCACTTAAAGAATCAAGTCTCTTTTATCTTAGTAACTAATTACTCTTCTGCCTGCTTTATTTAAAAATTTATACTTTTTTTGTAAGTGCAAAATACCCAAAAGCAAATTCTCCTTTTTAACCCCCTTCCCTTGGTAATAATAGCCCCCTTCGTTCTGCGTGTACATCAGCATCGACTTACTAGTATTTACTTGCAAATTAACAGCGCCTGGATTCCCAGAGAGGCCTCAAAGAAATTCCACACATTTGTTACCCAGAGGGCCAAATGTGTGTGGGGGGGTGCGGGGTATGGGTGGGGGGGGGGAAGGGGGCAATAAAACGTTCACAGATGAAGCGGTAATTAATGTGTAATTTCTATGCAAATCATTAACAGGCCGGAGCGAATAGCGAGACGTTTTTGTACTATTTCTGGTCATTTCCATCAGTGAAATGGAGCGTTTATAACGCCTTATAAGGTTTTAGTGTGACTTTGGAGGTCAGCTTTTTAACAACTGTTGGTCAATTCAACTCAAAAGCCTTAATGGGCTTGAGGATGGGGGTGTGTGGTGCTGGGGGGGCTTTGCCAAAGCAAGTGTGAAATGAATATAAGACGCGCGTAAAGACGGATCGTGGATCTGTCTTCTCTGCGCTGAGAGTTCAGATTACGACCCAATGCGGAAATAACACGCACGACAGCCACGCAGACATTCGTGCAGGTAGAGAGTTTGCCTGCCGGGATCTGCAAGAATGCGTGAGGACTTTTTCTTTTTCCTCCGCGTCCTGCGACACACACGCCGCCGGTAGATAGCCCCCTTTCCACGGATGCATTTGGACGACTTTTGAATGCGTCCCGGAGCGCAGCAGGCGGCTCCGGCTCTCCTCGTACGCGCGTACGTGTTCCTGCAGCCTGCGTGGAAGGGGACGGGAGCTCCGCGATCCTGGATCACGCACACAACTGTTCCAACTGTTTCTACTATAATCCATGAAAATCATCAAAATAAATCTTCTAACATGTAATAAAACAAAACCACAGCCTCCACGGACAGATAAAGAGCCGCACTTCAATCATTCTTCTTCTCAAGTTGAACCACTCGATTAAAATTCCCACTTCATTCCACGGGGTGATCGATGGGGGAGGCTTTCCCAACATTTGCGTTTTAACGCAGTGCGAAAAGTTGGAACAGAAAAGACTCCAAAAACAAAAACAAAAAAAACAAAAAAAAATAAAACAACGATCGCGGAACAACCGCTGACTTTTTACGCAGAATCGGCAAATCTCCAAAAAAACACGAGTGGGAAATAACTGCTGAATGGCATGAAGAGAACGACACGATCACAGCAAGAAACCGTCTTATAACAGTAATCAAGCCATTACCACTTCAATATCAGCCGCTGGATGTTTCATTCGTGCACGGATTAACTTTTTCGTTATATTGTCACACAATTTAACTATGACACACATTTAAATTAAATAATAATAAATAAAAAAAAGTTCACATTTGTCATCTGATGATGTGAATGAAGTGGACTTTTTTTTTTATTTTTTTTTATTTTATGCTCGTCACATCAAAGGGAACCTCACTCCGGGGTCCGGAGCAACTTTGTGGCGTCCACAATGTTAAAACAGCCTTCAACAGTGGTGAAAGTGGGAACCGGCATATACACGGGTGATCCACCCTGGAAAGCGTTTCCACGCATCCGTGAGGCAGTCACGGTTCAAACACGTCCACACAAATCCGGACGTGTGGCATCCGAGGACGTCCGAAGGCAGCGCGAGGGCGATCAGACGAGCGCGAGCCCACACAGTTTAAAACACGGATGCTAACTTTTCCGCTACACCTGCGTGAAAAGTCATGCGTGTACGTGGGTAAGGGCACCGAGAAAGTCCAAACTTTTTTATTTTCCCCGACGACACACAGAAAAACCGTTCGTCCTTACCTGTCGGTATCTGCCCGGAGACGTTACCAGCTGTCGCGACGAGGAGCAGGAGTAGACGGAAAAGTGTATCCATGTTTTAAACCGCAGCCGTGCGTCGAGGCGGTAACAGTTTTCCCCACGAAAAGTTTCTTTCCGGCGAGTTTCTCCGTCTTCCGCGGACTTTAGTCGTCTTTTCAGCGGGTTATTATTCCTCCTGCTGTGGTGGGTTCAGCCGCTCCATTCTCTCCTCTCTACGGGTTCTCTTTTCGCTTCCAACGGGCTCTCGCGGACACCAGACTTTGTTTCACGCGGAGAGGGAGCGCGCGCGCACGAGAGAGAGGGAGAGAGAGAGAGAGAGAGAAGAAGGGAGAGCGAGCGCACGCTGTGACGTCACGTGGAAGGCGTTTCACAAACAAAACGCAGGAGCGATATTGAGGATTCTTCTGGAGTTTAAAAATGTTTTTTTTTTTTTTTTTTAAGTATTTTGAGAGTAAAATTAAAAATAAAATTGCTAAAATTAACTCATATTGTATTATAACGTGAATATCTTTGTAATTTCGAAAAAGTCATATCAGTACATGCTTCTTCACCTCTTTTCCACACTCTCCATTGCTCTGGACTGTTGACCCTAAGTACTTAAAATCCTCCACCTTCTTGATCTCTTCTCCCTGTAACCTCACTCTTTCACCTGGGTACTTCTCATTCCTCTCCTTTCCAGCACAAACCTGTTCTTCTCCACCTGTTCCCCGCTCTCACTATGGATCACAATGTCATCTGCAAACATTATAGTCCATGGAGATTCCTGTCTAACCTCATCTGTTAGCTTGTCCATCACCATAGCGAACAAGATGGAATTATATATAAAGAATTATATATTTACATGTGATATCTTTATCTTTATTGATATCTTTGATGATATATCTAAAGTTTTACAATTTCCACGGTCTTTATATATTTATTGCCCCATTGCACATACACACATACTGTCTTTTGTTTATATAGTACATATCTGTCTATTGTGTATTTTAGTGTTATAATAATTTGCTGCTTCATTTGCCTTCAACTGGCCTTGCCCTTGGGGACAAGTAAAGTTTTTTTTTAATATAATTGAATTGAATTAAAGCATTAAAGTTGCAATTTTGCAAGAAAAAAGTCACAATATAAGCAGAATATTTGGCAATATCAAAATCAGCATAGTTTCAAGAGAAGGATATAATTGTACAAGAGTACAGTAGTAATTTGAGAAAATAATGTAATCTGTGAAAATAAATAATAAAATACTAAATAAAAAAGTCTAAAAGCAAAACCTCTTGATGTTGCAAAAATATAGTTTAAATCATCGGGAAAAATGTGAAGTTGCAATTTTATGAAGGAAAAAAAGCTTAATACTAGAAGAATACTTGTAAAGTTCTGATTTTAGGCTACATATTAGAGGGGAAGCATCAGAAAAATGGTACCAGCATCAAAATGCGGACATGGAGTACAATAATCTTAGTAATGTGTATAATTATGTGTGAGGATTACATTTATTATCTGCCCCAAGAGGCAATGTTTTTGCGGCATTGGTTTGTCTGTCTTTTAGCAGGATAGAACAAACATTAAAAACTAGATTTTCATGAAACTTTGTGAGAGGGATGGGTACATTCCAGGGAAGAGCCCATTACATTTCAGAGATGATCCATTTGAGCGTTGAACCTTGCAACATGAGGCTTTTTAACGTTTTTTTGTCAACTATATTTAACGACTTGAAAGATTCCTTGAAGGTTGAGTCAGAAGCATGTAGGCTTCAATTTCCATGTTTTGCCTCTCATCCAAAAGGCTTTGTCAGTTTGAAATGACTGGTGGGAAGTTTTGGGTGGGCCTGTTACTCTTATTTCCTACAGGAGCTTAAATGTCAAACAAACAACCAAGCAAACAAACACAACTCTAATTGAATGCAAAGAATGTGTCAGTAAGCAACAATCTGCTAACAAATTTGCTATGTAAACATAAAGGGTGATGATATAACATAGTTGAATTCACAACCTTCTCCAGAGAGGCCACATAAATGAAGTTACTGAGGGTTTAAACATTTGGTTATAATGCAATTATGCCAATAAAAAGGGTCGGCCTAGCCACATAATAACAGCCACAAAAGTTCTGACACAAAAATATTTAAAATTCCTGGCACAGTCTGGCTCTGGGCCTCCTAAAGCATTCAGCTGCTCACCCACAGTGGCCCCTAATTTATAAAGCATATAGAGTAGAAGTCAATTGAATGGAGAACGTTCAAGTGTGCGCTACGTGCTACAAGAAACAAATTAAAAGAGTGCGCCATTTGGATGAATCCCTATTTCTTTCATCATGAATTTCAGCACAATAATTAAAAATTTAAATAATTTCAAATTAACGTCCTTCCTGGTCAGTTAGCTTATGTGCAAAGTGGTGTATCGAGCAACTAATTTTCCAGTGTTAGCACCAGTATCTGCATGTTCCTGTGAGAAATGGCTAAAAACAAAACATTGCCCACATTTCACCATCTGCCAACATTAGTGGCTGCCACGTTTGTCAAAGTGGGGGCTACATGACATCACGGCAGTCCTGCCAGAAAGAAAAAATAGAGGGTTTGATTTAGTACATAACTGCGCTAAAAATACGTGTGGATGGAAATGTACAAGCAGGGAAAGACTGCGTCTCCTCGAAGTGTGTTTTGTCTCTCTTAGTGCCACCTCCCCCACATTAAAGCTGTGAAAAATCTCCACTCCCAGGGTTCTGGTTGAAGGAGACAGGGATGCTCTTATAGACTGAATTTGGCGTCTGCAGAGACAATAAGTACGTTCCAAGGTCTGCTGGGCTGTTGATGTTTTTGTAATTACATGTGTTTTCTTCGTGACCTAAGAGTAAATGTGACCGTCTGGCACGGAATTGCAAGTCTCTGCAAATATACCCGGGTGACCTGTCACCAAATATCACTCCGACGCTACTGCTCTGCTTCAAAATGTGCATTTGCAATTGTTAGAGAGTGTCTGTAACCTGCTATTATAAACAGCTTCTCTTGAGTTTGCTGAAGTTGCAAGTTCCAGGTTGTTATTTGCAGTTGTTTTCTCGTACACAGAGTTGTCATGGCGTACTTTGTATGCACTGATGCAAGCAGCTTTTACACTGGCAGGTTTGAACGCAGTGGGCTGAAACCATCTAAGCATGCCTGCAATTTACCTCAGGAATGATTTCACATGGCACATACAGTGGATAGAACTGTATTTGCAGTAAGAGATTTTTCTGTCACCCTGGCCAAGAGTTCCTGTTCCTCCATCGGTGGTCATCTGAAGTTCAAAGGGAGGTTTTTCCTCAAACGTCAGAATAAAATGTGAGATATTTACACTTCCACAAATCACAGATATGTTCATTTTCTTTGTTTAATAAATCAAAATCATCTAAACAACACATTTTTTTGTGCCTAAAATGAGGAAATATTAAGCAATAAAAAACAAATTTAATCTAGCTGCTAAGTACATAACATGTAACTTAGTATAAATAGTTATGGAAATCTTTCATTCAGTCCAAACTGTAAAATAAATCTGATTCCTTAGATTTCCATGTGGAAACGTTTCCTCTGCTTATTGTGTTTATTCTTCGGTTTTCTTTCTGCCAAATTTCGTCTTAGACTGTGTTTCTGGTCCACAGTGATTTGAAGACATTTGTTTCCTTCCCACCATTGTTTTTCTCATCCATCACTTCAAACCGGACTACCATGCCGCGTATGGCCAAAAAAAAAAGACAGGTACGCTGCTGTGTAACAACAGCTCTGGTGGATGGATGGAAAGTTAGTCGACACAGAAGAAATCTGAGTTGGAAATGGACAGCAAGCATAAATAGATTTTTTATTTGGAACCACTGGATGAACCCTATTTGACAGCGATGCAGGTACATTGTTCCTGTGCAGGCAATTTCCAGCAATCTAATCTCTCACAGCACTCACCAGACCTCACCAGTAGCTCAATGCAATTTTGAGAACATACGTGCCATTCGGTGTCTGGCCTATGGTAGATTGCACAGGAGCCTCCTGTGTTTTCAGACCAACCATATTGCCAGAATAGAATTAATATATTGGCCCATTTTGCAAAACCATGTTCAGTGGACAGGTCTGTTTTTATGTCCGGTGACAGTGTGGGTAATGCGTTTTAGATGGTGCATCATTGTGCTCTGGATTGAAACGTCCCAACAATTACTGTTTGGACCGCCAGGAAATTTCTGTGCAGACGTCCATGATTTCCAGGAAATGATTCCCAATGACTGTAGTGATGCTTTGACTCTTTATCCAGCATAACCCACAGGTCAAAGGTTCCTCTGGTGCGACAGTGTCATGTAGTTTCATGTCACTGAGGAGACATGTCTTCGCTCTAAAATGAGTAAATCTCTAACAGAGAAAGTGTAACCTGCTAAACCACTCAGATTTGGACCATTGGGGTATAGCTAGCTTGACTTGTCTCTAGATTTAGAGAATGGTAACACACAAACTTCGAAAGAGATCCCCAAAAGCATTGCAATGAATTCACCTGGGATTATTGGAAAAGAAGGAGGCTGCTAGCAAAGGAAATGCAACGTATAAGATTACAGCATGAGCATCTAGTGTGAAGTTTACACGTGATTCAAGTAGCGCTTTATAAGTAACAGAATCTCATCATCTGCATAAAGGTTAAGGACCACCTGGACCTCGAGCTAACCGCTACCAGCTGCTTATAAAATCTCTCAGTCCTGCATCTCACACATCACGTATAATACGTATATGCCCTCCTCCTGGCTCGGCACTTTTACGCAGAGATGGATCCAACGTTGTTGCTCACAGGTGGAACAACAAAAAACGCTGTTACAGCCTCGTCTGGGTCACACGGAACGGCCAGACGCCATAAAGCCTGTTCAAGGTGACAACAGAAGGAAAGCCTGTGTGAAAGAAAGAGAAAGGAGAAGGCGGGAGAGTGCAGCATGAAACGGACAGCCAATGACAGGCTTGCACAAACAGTCCGCCCTGAATGAGTCAGAACACTTATCCGGTCACATTTCTCACACCTATCTGCTAGACTGGCACAGACCTACACGGACATTCCTGCTTCCCCGACTCCTCCGACTCGATCTCTAGCTCCCTTCTGGCACTTAGGTTCAAAACTTCAACCCCAGCTGTGCTTAGGAATGATTAGCAAATGGAAGGATGCTAACATAATGATGATGAATATATGTCATTCCCAAGGTATTACAAATCCTTCCTCCTGCATCATCCGCCTGCTTTGTCTGAAGACACAGATAGAAAAGTCAAACATTACGCTGCTCCTCTGGCTTACAGATGAATTTAATAACAGAAAACAGGAATGCACCCTCACATTCTTTATCTGTTATTCTACTTCAGGGAAAGCCTTGAAATTTCCTGATAGTAAATTTAAAAGTTTGTGTGGTGGTTTTGACTCTTAGACGTATTCAGATCTACTTTAAATGTACACACAGGCCAGCTAGAAGAATCTGGCCTCAGTTATGATATTGGATAAAATAAATTAGCCTTTGAAATAATTTACTTAAAAATATTTTTAATCCTTCAATGCTGGAGTGATATTTCAGACCATACATGATATTGTCTGCTCAGAGAAGTGAGCAGGAGTCCAGGTCAACTCATCTGAATGTAGTTTAACAGTCTGAGTGAAAATAAGTTCAACTTCTTAGTCACTGTTCATCTTGATCAGAGTCTCTAAATATATTAACCACTTGAAATGAAGTCTTTTTAAAGATGCAATCATAAATAAGAAATAAAATAACCCTCTGAATCAATTGTACCTGACCAAAACCTTTCTACTTGTTTTTGTCACTGGAAAAACTTTTCTATCATCGGCGTCGTAACTGAAATGAAATCAAGCGACACGGATGATGGTTTTGGATTTGATGTCTGGGCTGTATTTTCTGATTTACGGATCTCCTGACAGGACAGGCAACGAGAAGAAGAGGGTGGAGCAGCTCCTTCAAGGCTGTGCAGCCCCCACGGGGCCTTCCTGTGGGAGCCGTGACCCCTACTTCCACAGAGGAAGAAAAGAACGGGGCTTGTTGCAGCTCCGTGAGGACTGTCATGTCTAAGATGATCCCTCAGACATGATGCCTCCAAACATCAGCGTGTCGCCACATCAGAGGATTCCTCCCTTCTAATCGGTAGTTTTGCTGGAGGCAGTGTTTCAGCCTCAGACACCAATGAATGAAAGAACTAGCGGTAACACATCACAGGAAACACAGCCGACACACAACCAAGACTAACATGAAGGAAAGGAAATAATCCTGCACCGACAGACAGATTATTGCCATCCAATCATTTTTAAAGTTTCAGCTGCTCATCCTTCAGTTCATTCCCGATTCCCGTGTTGTAAAATATTCATGTTATTGAAATGATCGATGAACAACCAGAGGCGTCTCCTGTGTGTGTCTGTAGACGTTGCACTCTTTCCTTTCTTCCACTCCTTTCTCTCGGAGCGAAAACAAAATCAGAATTAGTATCAAAAATCACAAACACTCAGCCTGCAAACCGAAACAAATTGATAGACCTAAAATTAAAGTTTATTCCAATCTCATAAAAATAAACATTTTCCACGTTAGGGATAAAGACATAAGAAAATAGGGGTCAGGTTGAAAAATATTACTTGAAATTCTGGACATGATAAAAAGGAGTCGCACACAGCAGTTTGAACCTGAACCAAATTATGTGTTTTGCTACTGAGTATTAATGTGCATAAATAAGTGCCGGGATTCACCTCAGGCACCAAACTGGACAGAGATTATTTTTGGAAAAGGACAGATCGTCCTTGTATAAGGAGCAACGTTCCTCATGAGGTGGAGTCTGTACTTTTTGATGGCAAATACCTCACAAAAGTAACACAGTGACGAACCCGATCAAAGAAATTTAAAAGAAAGTTTTTAAATGTCACATTTAGCTTCTTCCAGATAAGTCATCAGTGAATACGGTTTCCTTTGTCAAGGCCAACAATGTGAAAAGGAAATAAAACACTACAATAGCTAAAAGTAAAATATTCCAAAGAAATTAAAGTCTAGCTTGTTCATAAATACAGATAAATGAAGTTTGTAGAGGACATCTGAAGAAAGTTGCGCTTCAAAAACAGACTTTCACAGAGGAACCATGATGGCAAGTACTCCATTTCTTGAGTCAAGTTGGGGACCCCAGTCTTAGGGAGGTGTCCCATATCCATTTGGGAGGAGATCAGAGGCACACCCAGGACTCGCCAGAGAGATTCTATCTCTCAGTTGCCTTGGGAACGCTTTGGGATCCTCCCAGAGGAGTTGGTGGAAGTATCTAGGGTGAGGAGTGTCTGGGATTACCCTCTCAAACTGCTGCCTCTGCAACCCGGATCCAAATGATTGGTTGAAAACAAGAACAAAAACTAGAATTTCCACAGAGATATTCACTTTCATATGTCAGAAACTTCCTTCTTCATCAAAATATTTGCTTTACAGAATTTTCCATTCAGTTCATATTAAAAGAGCAGAAGTATGAAAAAGATAAACACATCCATGCCAGAAAGCTGAAAGACTGCATTCACAAACAGTGGATTTGCTAATTCCTCAAAGAGTAAATAACACTGCTGCTGCATTCAGCAGGTTATTTGAACATTTGTTGGAGATTGGTGAACAAATCAGGTTCTTATAGAAAAACCTTCTCATTATTTAAACAAAGTGCACCTAATTGAATAAAAAAAAAATAGGTCTAATGCTTCAAATGAAGGCATTTGACCCGTCTGGGGGAATAACTATGGGCAAAAAGGTTGTTTACTTATTTAGCAACAAGCAGACAGATGTGTACTAGAGGACATTATGTGAGTTCAAGCACAAACATCCACATTTTGTTCAGAAAGGAAACGTTCGCATTTTGGGGACTGTGTTCAAACTGAAACATGAATCTTAACTGGGTCATTATAATCTGTGCGGTTGAACCTCTGGCTGACCTTGAGTTCTAGCGAATCGTGAACTTGAACAACGCTTCCAGCAATGACCAAAAGTTTATGTCTCTAAACTGAAAGTGAACACGCCACAAGATGCCACTGAAACTTTTCCATGTGAAGCAACTTCTCAGCCTGGAAGGCAGCTTTGACAAAACAATTTTAAGTTGCACTTTGGTTAAAGTCATGATGTTACGGCTCCTCCCTTTAGCAGAGCCTCTGGTCTCCCACAGGTGAAAACACCTGTGCCTCATTTTCCCATCACGCTCCATCTGTTCTCAACCTACACCCATCACCGGATCGTTTCATCAGGTTGTAGCGTTACTGTAGCATCCAGGCTCAGCTTGCACTATAGGCTCTTGGTCTTGCTATATCCATTTTAGCCCTCAAGCCTCCGCCAACCACCAACCAAGCCACTAACCTCCAGCCGCTTCTAGCCTCTCTGATAAACTCATTATTTGTTCAGCCGTTTTCCAAAGGGTATTTTTCCCAACTTCCACTTCTGCAACTGAAGGAGGAAAAGAGGCAGGAAAAAAGAGGACAAGAAAGAAGGAAGGCCGGTGAAAGGATGGAAAGATTTATTTAAGCTCTGTGTTAACATGCGCTAAACCATTTGGGGTCTGTATGTGAGCGATATGTGCGAACAAGGTCTCAGCAGAGTTAGGGCACAACCCTCAGGTGTGTGTGTGTTTATTTTTGAAAATCTCAGACAGCGAGATAACGTTTATGTTCGTTATTTCTCCCATGCATGCTCAGGTCTGAGGTATGCAGGTTAGTGAGGGAGGGAGTCAACACACAAGCACACAAATATGCACTTTTGCATACTCTGCACACTTTCTGCACTCTCACTTGAAGGCAGCTTTTCGGCTCGTCCTTCAACAACGTCGGGCGTCACACGATCGCTGGTGAAGACTGATTTTGCCGAGTTGTTCAACAACTTGGAAAAAAAAATTCAACTTGACGTTCGGCCAAGAACAGATTCAAACTAACCAGTTCTTATCTTTTCATCGTCAGGAATACTTGTAATGCTCAGCGTGTTTTAAAAGCAAGAAAAAAAAAAGTGTGTCTGTCCAGAGTTGCCACTTAATATGCAAGGAGAATATTGGACAGATGTTTATTCATCTCAGTTTGTGGTGAAAATAATTCCTTTTGCAGCTTCAATGGTTTTCCAAAATACCTAGATTGCCTTTCATTGGCTCACGTATGCTTAAAACAAATCTTCTCCAAATGAAACTACACTGAAACGCAAGCTGACTCACAAAAACATAAAGGTAGTCGCAGGTAACTTATGAGAAAAGAAAACCATTCCGTTCAAGAAGTCTCATATCCTAGATGACCTGGAGACATTCGCACTCTGCAGTTTTTTCAGGAAGCCTGTCGACATAATGAAGGCCTTGTAGGAAGCAGCTGAGTTTTATTTTCTCACCAGCTTTTGCGCCAATATTTATTCAGCGCCTTTCTGCCAATATATGTGCGTGTCTACAGAAGCCACGTGACAAAAGACGCAGCCAAGAATTTAAATTTAACCCAGAACACAAAGTCTGCCTTGTTAAAGTTTGTTGATAAAGTAAAGAGGATGGATTTTGCTCATAGTTGTTTATGATTTTTTTTTTATTTTTTTTAAAAGAACCCATATGAATTAGTTTTTCAAGTTTCCGTGGAGTTGCTGGTTAAGAGTGGCTGATGGGAGAAATAACAGCGTCTTGTGATCAGGCTGCACGTCATTGTGAAGCAGTGGGAGATGGAAAGCGACGCTAAACGATGTGCTAACATTTTCAAGTGTTATTCTGGAGTGTGGGGCTTCAAGGAATCACTATGTGTGTGTGTGTGTGTGTGTGTGTGTGTGTGTGTGTGTGTGTGTGTGTGTGTGTACGTGTGTGTGCGTGCGTGCGCCTGGTTCAGATTGGCCTGGCACTGCCCGCTTGTCTCCTCTGCTGTTGCCATGACAATGGCCACCATGCCAAGCCAACACCATATGGTTGCTATGGTAATATTCTACTTTTTTTGGCTGCTGCCACTCAACCAGGTGTATCTGCCAGCTGGTGACGACAGGTGGACGGTGGGCGTGTGTGTGTGTGTGTGTGTGTGTGTGTGTTAGAGTGCGTAAACCAAAAGATCTGCGTCCATTCTTAGCCGTCGATGTTTCTGGGCTCTCATTCATCATTTGTTGACTCTCGATTGATTTGTGAAGCTTTTGTTTTCACTCTGAGTCCTCTCCATGGCTCCTATTTTGCAAATTCAGCATTTTGTAGTGACAGTTTGGAGCGGTTGCTTATTTTCTTCCTGACAAAGTAAAGCATGATCTTCACACGTTGCTTGAAGCGTGCCGGCTTACAACATCATAACCACCTAACTGACATGTCACCATCACCTGTCAAACACAACTATGCTGTGAAAGGAGTGTCAGGAAAGAATTCATGACATTTCCTGCTTCCTGACATGCTGAATATCTGCCTGTGTTCCGGCTCCATAGCGCCCCTAGTGGGTGAAAACTCCTGACTGCATTGGAGTTTTCACCCACAGACAAATATTACTGAAATATTTGTCTGTACTGTACCGCCTGCACCTTCACTGCTTTATCAGCAGGGCTGTCAATCCTTTCAAGAGGTGCTAGATTTTACTCGGTGATCGCTGAAGGCTAATGTCAGGAGGTGTTATTTATTATCTATTTATTTTGCTTTAAAATCTGTCTGTGTTCCAATTCCTTCACAAAAAAACTACTTGTATACAGGAGATGATTACCGTGTTAGCATAACATGACATCTTGCTCTTGCGTGGAGCAACTGAATTTATTTTATTCTGACAATATTCTAAAATAATTATTATTCAATGAACATCCCTGTGGAAGGAAACATTTTCTCTAAAATTGCAAGATAATTCCCAACCTCACTGCTCAAAAAAAAAAAAAAAAAGACAAATAATGAAAATAGTGGGGACAAAATGACGTTATCAGGTACAGTCATGCTTTTTCCTCCAGCATCACCATTATGATGGTGAATGCTCACCATTCCACATTAGTGGGTCTATGCCAGCAGACCAGAAGAACGACAGTAGGAGTCCCGCTCGCGGCGCCTCACAAACAGGATGTACCAGTCTATGAGGAGGAGGATTACAGCTGCAACCGGCGCAACACCAACAGCCAGCAGGGTAAAATGTTGCTTCACTTGTTTAAGTTCATAATCAATATTTTGTGCCCATTCCCCCATACGACTCAGGAGTTTGTGTAATGTTTCCTTCTACATGAACGTGCGTGTGTGTGTGTGTGTGTGTGTGTGTGTCGTGGGCGTGGTTCCAGCCTCCACACCTGTCTCCAATCAGCTCATCAAGAACCTCTGCCCTCCTCCCTCTGGTCACCAGATTACCCAGCCTGCTCTGCTGCGGCGGTGGCGGCGACGCTCTCAGCTGCTCGCTGCTTTTAATTGCGTTCTGTTTCTCGTGTTTTCTCCTCCTGCCTTCTGCTAACCTTGTTCTCCCGCTCTCAGGACTCCGGCGCCGGCTCCTCTAGCTTCAGCCGTCACCTCCCACGCTTTCCTTCTCCTCTCCTCTCCACGCTCGCCAGCCTTCAGCTGCCTAAACCGCTCAGCTTGCACTCCACCATCCGCTCCACACACCTCCGCCTGACTTCGCCTGCACTCCACCTAACCTTTCCCTCAGCGCATTCACCTCTAAATCAAGAACCGCTGCGTCTGTGTCTGCCTTTTTCTTTTCACAGACTTCCAAATCTTCCAAAATAAATTCAATCCTTGTCAGATTGATGCTGAAACGGATGCTGTGACTTCACCAGCAATCTTGGATTAGGTAATGTCTCCTTGGGGATGATGTGAAAGCTAAAAAAAAAAAAAAAAAAAAATGGGTACGTTTCCAAACCCCAGGTCTCAGGGTTTATAATTGACATTCACAGCAGGCCAGGAAGGACGGGGGACGAGAAAGATTGCATCAAATTCGGAGCCGGTATAAGAGTTTGCTCTTGCCAGAGGAGAGGTTTGAGTGTGTGTCCTTTGTGTTTCTTGTGTACAAGTCTCCTCACACTATGAATGTATGTGCTGACATGCACACTATAAGTATCTGTGCAATGGTGTGTGTCTGTGTGTTCGCCTGTGGAGAAGGGAGGAGGTAAATTCATATCAGTGTTTTTGCTACAGGCATGGCAATTATGGTCGTTTTTAATAACTACGCTTTATAATCATTTAGCACTGATGATGCACAAACACACACGGACACACATCTCTTGAGGCACTAATGAATTTAGATGTGATAGGCACTGAAGCTGAACTTAAGGGAGGGGGGTGGGGGGGATGGATGGATAAAGGGTGAGGAAGGCCAAGAGACAGAGGCGGTGAAAGTAGTTCTTTGCAACAAAAGCTTGCATTGAAATGTTGATTTTTAATCAGGAAACAAACTGATCACTGCCTCTGGAAACGGAGGAGGAAAAATACAAATGTTTGCAAATCGATAAATGTTTTCAGCGCCTAAAAGAAGATGATTTTGCATGAGATGAATGCAATCCCCTCATAAATGTTGTATATTGGTTGTGCTGCCCTTTAAGGCGAATCCTGCGGGTCAGGAACCCCTACAAGATAAATAAGGACAACATTTCAGGACCGGACAGAATAAAAAAAGAATGTTGTCCAACAACTCAGATTTATACTCTCTTTTCCTCACTTTTCCTCATCTTCATTTTCTCCTCCCTCCTCCAGCAATGATTTATATAGAACAATTCAGGAGGTATGAATTAACCTCCTCTCTTGTGGCCCGATAGAGTTTTGAAATCCTCTCCTCTCCTCTCCTCTCCTCTCCTCTCCTCTCCTCTCCTCTCCTCTCCTCTCCTCTCATGGGTTTCGACAGGTACTGAGTGTGGCAGAGCTGAGTGAATTGGTTGCTGAGATGGGTCATTAGCTTTTTCGCCCTCGCCATCGATCTGAGGCGGAAGAGATGGGGAGGAAAGAGACAGAGAGAGAGAGAGAGAGAGAGAGAGAGACAGATGGCGAGAGAGGAAGACAGAAGCGTGGCCGTGCCTTTTAAATTGAGACGACTGGAGAGAATCAAACAAAGAATGGAGTGACCACAACAGGATGGGCCAGGTTAAATGGATTAAACTGTCTAGAATGCTTTGTTTTAGCTTAATGTCACAGGTCCGGTAAATGGGTCTGATGAGGCGGCCATTTTTTTCTGCTATTTTGGGTTCATTTTGGGAACACAGGATGGCTTGAGCGGAAACCAGCAAAGAGGATTATTTAATTCTCCGTTAGCTCGACCGGCTAATCTAACTCACAGAAATAATTATTTTTGAACTAATTCTGAAGAAGAAGTCATCTGCATGTTACTCTAATTAATTTGCAGAAACGTCTCAAACTTCTTGCTGAAACATGAACCGTTCAAGCTAGATTTAGAGAACCGCTTCAGAGTTTCGGACATGGATGATTCCCTTGATCCCCTGCCCTCATTCCACACCTCCGTTTTGATTGGTCAGCTGATCCACCGCTTCGGTTCGAAGTGAAATATTCAAGCGTTTATTTGATTAATTGATCAAGTATTCAGTATAGATGTTTCCTGGTCCACAGAGAATTTCTTCAGTCATTAATAACGTTTTTCCAGAGTCAGCATCATGTCATATGTCTTATCTTAAATCTACCGGAGGGATATGTGCAACCATTTCTGTAGATATTAGTGATCCAATCTCCACAGCGATTACCACTAGAGCCCCAACAAAGACCATTTAAGATTCATTAAGATAATTCCATGACGTTTCTGCTCATTTTATTCTTTTTTGAGCTATAGCTGCTAACCATTACTGACTGATTTTTTTTTTTTTTACAAAAATGGGATCTATTTCTGCCAAATGTTGAATTAGCCTCAGTGCTAATTATCAAACATTAGAATTTGCTGAACTAGGATGGTGAACATCGTAAAGCTTCTATGCAGATGACTGTGTGCTGTATTATCACTGTTAGCAGCATAAAGTTTAGCATCCAGCCTCTTTGCAGACTGTCTCCAATGCAGTAAATAAAGCGCCCCATGTGCCACTTCATCTCACCTAGGTGTGCATTTGACCCGTGAACGCTGTGTGTTGGTTCACGCCCAACCGCCAAATGCTGTTAGCGTTCAGCTAGCTCGCTACGGAAGCGCCAGCTGTCTGGGAAAGGGCAGTAAATCAGTCTGTCAGTGATTCCAGTTGGTCTAATTATTAAAATCCGTCCTAACCTTCATCCTCCTCCTCCTCTTCCTCTGTAAGTTTGTGACGTAGTTTTATTAAAGCACAAACATTCACTTATTTTCTACTTAACGTTCTCCTTCCTCCACAACTCCAATCTCTTTTCTTCCTCTCTCCTTCATTTTGCCAACGCCGGGTAATTATGCTGCATTTGTGTGTCTCTGTTTCACAATTCTTAAAGTGCCTCACTCATCTTTTCAGTGTGTAGGCTGAGGATTCGACTATCCCATAAAACACCTCAATTCCACTCTGCTCATCCCCTCCACCGTCTTAATGAACTGTGACATCACCGCCTCGCCGTTCTAACGGACTGTGACATCACTGTGGTTGTGTTTATTGATTATAACTCTGGCAGCCTTCAGGAAGTTGAAATAAGATCCCAATCCAATCACGGCTCAACTTAATGCCATTAGTAGCTGCCATTGGCTGGATGGTTGCTCGGTAACCTGATTAGTACTAAAGCAGTTTGATGTTAATGAGATTTGCTCTTATTGGTGTCTGATCAAATCACATCAGGGATGAGTGTGCAAGGACACACACACACACACACACACACACACACACACACAGCTTAAGAAAATGCAGGAAAACAGGCACATGATGCAGGAATTAACCTAAAGATGAGTCACTTTCGGCACCCAAATGATTCTGTTAAAGCTGATTTTAAGGCACAACAACAAACTGGAACAGAGAGATAAAAGTGGGGAGATTTAGAGCTCCCTAGAATCCAAGTTCTGCACTAACAGCAACATCCTCAGTGTACAGCGAAAGACTCCATCAATCCTCTGGAATTGATCCACGTGGAGAAGCAAAGCTAGGAGGTAACACCCCCCCCCCCCCCTGCAGGTTGCACAATTCTTCCCAAGATTCCCTCCCAAACCACGGAGATCTTCTGATGCATGACCGGTTTATCAAAATCAAACAGCCGAATTGAATCAGAGTTGGGTTTGGGATGAGAGTACGACTCTGGTCAATACCACCCAATCAGTTTTTGCCCTCTGTCCACACTCAGCAGGAGACTTTAGTGGTGATAGTGGTCCAAAAAAGAAAGTTTTTGTCCTCCTGGTCTAATACAGTTGGGTGCCTTTTATAGAAGTCATTTAAAAAAAAGATTTTTGCCTTAGATTGTCTCAGTGGCTGCACACTTTGATTGGCATTACAGTTAGCTATGCATTTCTCCAGATATTAAACTAAGTTCTTGTTTCAGCCAATTTAATGTGCGAGGAAATAAATCGTGATGGAGTAAAAGGTGGGGGAACATCCTGGATGAGTCACCAGTTCTTCGTGAGATCACATAAAAAAAGCTCACAATCACTCTTATTCAGATTCACACCGATTATTTCGAGTCACAACTTCACCTCTATTGCATGTTCTTGGTGGTGGAAGCCGGAAAACCCTGAAGGCACCCGTGCAGATCCGTGGAGAACACGCTAACACGGTCAAGCTCCAGGTCATCAGAAGGATTTGAACCCATTATGTCACCAATATGGTATCTTCCTCCGTATCTACAAACATATTTTATATTTGCTTACTTAGAATTAAAAGCTTCAATCTGTAGGATTATTTCTAGAGTGGAACTAACTTATTTTAGGATTATCTTATTTATTTATTAATTTATTCTCAAATCCAGTTTCTTTTGCTTGTTGGTCGTCATGGAAAACAACCAAAGCCTGTAGCTTATTTCTTTTTTTTTACAATTCTGTCTCAAGTTTCCCATATCTCAATGATTTAAGGGTGATTTACTGCCATACTGTAGAACGTCAAAGGGACAATTTTTCTTTCCGACCTGCTCTGATGGTGATGATGCAGCGTCTGCAATGCTTCATCCACAGGTTTCCTGTCTGGTTTTGGATTGACACAACTCCTTTGTGATCTTCTCCTATATGGACCCCAATTTTCTGCAGATATGGATCCACTTCAAACCATAAGCAGCAGTTCAGAGATCATATTTGTGTACTCTCTCTAGTGTGTGTGTGTGTGTGTGTGTGTGCGTGTGTGTGTGTGTAGGTGCATGGTTCCCTTCTCTTTGTAAGCTGAAATGCCAACTACTCTTTTCACTCTTACTGATTCCCTTATAATTAATCAGCCATGCAATTATGCTGCAGAATAGAGAGAGAGAGCGCGAGAGAAGGAGAGGTGGAGAGACAGAGCGACTGAGAAAAGAAAGAGAGAGAGAGAATTAAAACTTCTCTTTGAATCTATTGTGGGGGGCGAGAGAAGAAAGGAGATGAAGGAAGAGAGACGGAGAAAGAGAGGGCATCACTTGAAAGGTGATAATAAGGAGCCCTTAAAAGAACAAATGAAAATGTCATTTCTCCCCCCATCAACCCCCCCACAGCTCTCACCCCCACCCTCCCCCGTCTGTCCTGTGGAGGGATAATGAGGGGGGGGAAAGGGAGAAAGTGAGGGAAAGCGAGTGTTCCTCGACATGAGACCTTTTGTCGAAACATCTTTACACTTGTTCCTTCCCTTCCTCCTCCTCCTCCTTTCCTTAGCATCCCTCCTTCTCACCATCCACCCTTCTTCTTCACCCCCCCCAGGCACTCTTTTCCCTTTATAAGATTCTACCTTCCTCCTAGAGAGCCGTCTTCCGCCGCCCCCACCTCATTGTCTTTCCACTCTTTCCTTTGCACTCCATTACGCCAGGCTTTAATTCCAGGTTGTTATCGAGGCGATAGAATCGGATTGGGTCAGAGCCGAGGCTGTGCCCCCCCCACCCCCCCGTCTCAGCCAATAGAAAGGTCAGTTATTATGGTAATAGGACACAGTTTGATATTAGAACCCTTCTCTTTGTTCCAGACAAGTTTCATTACTCTGGAGAAGCTCTCATTACAGCCTCACCCCGGCTCTCTTTTGTGGAGAGGATAATCCACGAGATGAAAATACGCTGCCGAGGTGCCCTTGAGCAAAAAAAATAAATAAATAGCACATTCATAAGACGCAATTTACTGTATTCTGGGTTCCTGTTTATTTCCAGGAGAGAATATTTCATCGGAGAACTTCAGACGGAACGGTTTTCTCCGTCCCCCCCGTCGTTAGAAAACACTTTGATTCAAGTGTCAAGAACTATGCTTTTAGTGTTTGCGCCGCCTCGGCTCCTTTCAGGTCGTTTCACAGCGTAAGTGACGACCGCGGAGAAATTAGTCCTTTCCAGTGAAAGGTGAGTACAGAGCCGTGGGCAGCCTGGCAGGCAGAGCAGGGAACAAACGCCTCCTCACGGAAAACCAGTGTGAAACCGCAGGTGAATCACGCTGAGCCTTTTGAGGAACGTCAGCTTACAACTCTTGACGCTTGGCCGGGGGCATGGCAGCCCTGATCCGTCCGCCACAGAGGAAAAGGCTGTGTGTGGTTGCTTTTCTTCTGATGTGTGCACTGCACCATATTTGTCTGATTCACAAATGCAAGCCTTTTGTGTTCTCTGTACACACACACACACACACACACACACACACGCACGGACTACATAGTCATCTGGATGTATTATGAACATTTTGGCGTCGTACTAGCGTTACAAAGTGGTACATTTAAAAGGACGCACCCTTGGTGATGCATTGAGAACTCATATATGCACTATGCAGACCTCTCTCCACCCAAAGCACTCAGAGGTTTGACTATATTCACAGTGTGGCTTTTTTTCCCCCAGAAAATAACATTTTAATTGGAAAGTTACATCATCGTTTGTGCAATAATTAAATCTGGTGACCCCCTGCGAGAAGCCCTGACCCAAAAGAGACCCATCCAAGGCGTCTTGTAAACTTAAATTACATGGAGGAGGGTTTGATAATATTTTCATGCAATGATTCTTCACTGATCTCAGTTGTGAGAAAGGAGTTTACAGCAAAAAATAAACTCCAAATAGTGCAAGTCATTAGCGTGTCTACACATCTGTCTTTACTGCACAAAGTACAGGTAAGTTTGAGTGTATTTTCTACACCGTGTGTTTTATTTCATCGGGTGACATGTCCTCAGATGTGATGGTGACAATCCTCAGTGTGTATTTATCTGAACAGGACAGCCGCAGCAGCAGTGAACTCATCATGAATGACTGTAATTGCCTGTGAGCGCCTCTAAATGGAGGGCTACTTGAATGGAAGTCTGCTCCCTTCTTTCTCCTGGTGTTCCCACTGAGAAGCAAATGATGCTGAGAGGCAGCGTGCAGTCTGCAGACTGCACGCTGATCATTGTGGAGACGCTTTAGGATGATTCTGTTACCACATGGGGGGGGGGGCAGCTCAGTCCGGCTTGACCGAAGCGATCAGAAATCAGTGGAACACACCGTGGAATCAGACAAGACTATTACCAAAAGATGGAGGGCCCCTGGGCGTGGAGAGAGAGGAGATGAAAGGTAGAAGAATGGCTAAATGAATCCTCAACACATCGCCGCCGCACTAATTACTGATTAAAAACCATTGAACTGCTGTCTCTCATTTTTTTCCCCCCTCATTCACACAGAAATCTACGCACAAATCCAGATGATCTGCTTATGTATAACAGAAAACGAGTAAAAAAAAAATGTATCTGATAAACGAGCAAAAAAAAAAAAGAAAGATGGAGACACAGACAGAAAATGACACATAGAGGGACGGTTAGAGAGGAATAGAGGGAGGGACGGAGGGAGGCAGAGGGAATACTCGTCTATTGTCTTTTCATCACAGAGGGCTCATTGTTTCTAATCTACTTACGCACACTGGGGCTCCTGACACACACACACACACACACACACACACAGGAATAATTTAGGCATTTAGCTGCAACGTGCATGATGTACACACACACACACATACACACACAAAAACACACACAGACACACACATACACAAACACACATCCCGGGTTAATTGGTCTGTACTTCAGTGGAGAGGATTCAAACTCATCTCAACTGAACCACGTTACTCTAATACTAATATATCTTCATATATATATATTGTATATATTTATAATATATTTACTTATATTTTAAGACATTATTTTTTTCTGCTCTGTCGGTCGTAAATGAATCTGTGATGATCAATAGCGTCCACGATATTCTTTACAAACTACTGGAAAAGAAGCGAGGCACAGGAGAGTCACATGTTTATAACAATCTCTAGGAGCCAATCGTATCACGTCTGTTACACCTAGAGGGGTGGGGGGTGGGGGGGGGGCAAGGAGGGCGGAGCCAAGACATTGCATTCCACTGAGAAGTGCCAATTATGGCTATGATTTATTAAAAAGCAGCTTTCGCTTTATAAAACACCAGAGTTTGGTGTGTGTACGTTTGGTTTCGAATTTTCAAGTCCCTGAATGTTGATGATGACGAAATAAATGTTTGTCGTGCATGTCGTCAAATAAAACAAAACAAATCAACCTGATTTCTAAATTATGTCTCGGACTCTAATCTGAAATATGTAATCGTCAGTGCTGCGCTATGAATCATGGGATGGAAAGGGCTGTGAAGGACCCAGTTGTAGATCTTTTTGCTGCTGTCTTACATTCCACCTCTGAATCTAAACACAGTTTATATAGGCCTCCCTGGAAGAACAGAAGCTCTATCTCAATGGGACATTCCTGACAAAAAAGAAAGGATAAATAAAATAAAAATAAAATACAGCTGCCACGGGAGGGAGAGGAAAAATGAGACCACGGTGACACCAATCACAGACAGACTGATCAATCACAACAGAGGGGAAAGACAAGAGGCAGGAAATCAAAAATGAAGAAATAGGTGGGTGGCGAGGTAAAACAGAAAAAAATGGAATGTACGGAAACACAATGGGGAAATAAATCCCACGAGACAAAAATGAAAGCCCTTTTTGAGATCTCAGAACTCCAGTTAAATCTCTCCGAAGGGCAACTTATTATTTTTGGGGTAATTAAAGTCATTTTTTGGACCCTGCAGACGGACTTAGGAGTCTTTGTCCTCCTGACGTTACATCAAACAGGCCAGCAGGATCAATGGCCCAGAGCTTAGTGAGTCCCTTTAAGGGGACATTGAGTATTGGATGGACTGGAAACTCTGCACTCATTACTCAACATAATGGTCAGACATAGAGAGGGGGGGAGGAAGACATAGAGAGTTAGTGAGAGTGTGAGTGAACGTGTCCAACACTTGATCATGCAATATTACCCCTCTATAGATAAAGTAAAAAATGCTGAGTTGTGGTTTTGCCACCTCTCTCCTGGACCATCTATCTCACTAACTGTTACAGCTGTGGAAGCTGCTATTTCTACAGGAAATTACCATAGAGCCCCCGCTACCCCTACCAATGACCGCATTAGCCTTATCTCCTGCAGAAACTACAATATGCGGAGCTATTTCCACCCAAGCACTCAGAGGTAGACTCTATATTCCCTTTGTGGCTTTTCATTTCCAGAAATAAAATTTTAATTGAAAATTACACCGCCTTTTGAGTGATGATTAAATCCAGTGACCCCTGTGAGAACCCCAGACCCAAGAAACTCATTTATACCACCATGTAGATTTTGGAAATGGACTAATATTTTATCTAAATATGAAATTGTTCCTGTCTAATCTTAAATTAATACATTTTTTTTCTGTTTGAAATACCATTTTCTTTTGCCTGGCAGCAGAAAATAAGAAGGTCCGGTTGAGACACTCCCACTGTAAAGGATTATAACTCCCATGAACATTTTAGCTCATTTCAACCAGGAAGCCCACAGCAGTAATAATAGATGTTAATTGATGTGAGGGAAATTCAGTGGGAGCGTCACATTTATTGTTAATCCTTCCTCCCTATATGTTAACACAGAGCGGCTTCTTGAATTTTTATCACTTGAACATTGCAAATAGCATTAAAAATGCTTTTTAAAAAAAAAAAAAAAAAAAAAAGCCAAAAAAAAAATGTTTTATGTTGATTTTCGCAGCATCTACATCACCTGTGTCATACTCGAGCCCCTCGGGCCAAATGTGGCCCTCCATGTCATTTAATGTGGCCCCCGAGAGCATAAAAGGTCTAAAAATAAACATACACATACTTTTTCTGTGCACCTGTAAAGTTTGTAACTTAGATCACATTGAGTTACATTAAGTTACATTTATAAGTTACATCTGGCCCTTTGAGGACAGCCGTCATGCTGATGTGGCCCTCGGTACAAATGAGTTTGACACCCTTGATCTTACCTATGATTATGTTTTTTCTTTATATATTTGATATTTTTGAGTAGAGTTTTTGAGTATCAAAAGTTGTTGAAGAAATACTAACATAAAGAGCAATTTGTTTTCATCACCAACCTTTTGACACTTCTGACGTCCTTCTTTCAGCACAGCTCCAGACATCCGGGGTCAAAAGACGAACAAAGATGCAGCATGCATTTTCAAATTTTAGTTCTGACACTTTTATTTCACCTTCCCCTGGTGCTTTGCTGTTGACAGTAACTTTAAATTACATTCCTAAATTGTAGAATCCAATACACAAACTTCAATTTTTCTACAGTGAATTATTTGTCAATGTCATGAAGTGTGAGCTTCAACCTCAATCTGTAAAGAGCACACACATATACACACACATATACACACACACACACACACACACACACACACACACACACACACACACACACACGCACAGATCATCCTGTATCCTGCTGTTGAAACAGAGCAGACCAGCAGCTGCTGAGAACCAATATCACTAATGACTGACCTCACCGTGGACAACAAACACACACCCTGACACACACCGGAGTTAGCCGCTAATCAGTTCAGCATGTGTGCGCTGCATTAGCACATGATAATTCTTTATGTGCATTTGTGTGTGAGTGTGTGCGTGGGTGTGTCATATGCAGGTCGTTGTGTGTGCGATCTGTGTCAGACGATATTAAATTTAATCATCATCTGTCTGCACACACACACACACACACACACACACACACACACACACACACACACACACACACACCCCACATCTGCCACACTGTGGTCCTGTGAACCAGAGCAGACTGTCTTTTCAAAGATACCTGTTCGCAGCAGAAACCCGGCGTTTGTGTTGTAACACCATGTGGTTAAAATGAGGACACGGGTTTTACACAATCAATGAAAACGGGCCAGCAGTCACCACCCATGACTAATGAGCACCAAATTGCCTTTTAAGTAGCTTTCAAGTATGTTGCTCTAGTTGAGAATGGGTCATTTTTACACATTTCGCTGGAGTAACACTTAGACCAACCGGTGTGAGCTGTGACACATACTGGGACACGGCGTGTTCTGTGTGGAGTTTGGATTTTATCCCCATGTTTGCACCTCGGGGGGGCTCTTTTTTTCCTTCGACCTCGGCACTAGCTTACAGCTGGAGCCACACCAACACCGCGGCGGCCCGCTGCTCCTTTTACCTGTAGGTGTTATGTGTTGCAAAAGTTGTATGATGTGATGGTAAAATTTTTACCTTTGTGAGCATTTTGTGGATCCAAGTCCAGCATTTATTTATTTGTATTTTGCAACGATTTATGCTGCTTGAAAGCTAAATGCTCCTGCGCTCATCAGAGAGTCACGAGCTGTGACTTCCTGTTTTATGTTGATCTTCGTCGCATCTCTATCACATGTGTCAAACTCGAGTCCCGCGGCCCAAATGTGGCCCTCCGCATCATTTAATGTGGCCCGCGAGAGCATGAAAGGTCAGAGTGTCTAAAAATAAACATGCACATAATTTTTCTGTGCAGCTGTAATGTTTGTAACTTAGATCGCATTGAGTTACATTTAATTACATTTATAAGTTGCATCTGGCCCTTTGAGGACAGCCGTTATGCTGATGTGGCCCTCGGTAAACATGGGTTGACACCCCTGATCTACATTTTCAATTCTCTGGCCGATACATCGATCCTGCTCCAGCCAGAGATATCAAACATCAGATGGTTAGAAACTTCACAACCGGATTTTTAATCTTATCTTGTTTTCTAGTCCAGGAAATTAAAACCTGGACTAACCACTTTCAGACGACATCAGCCTGAGTGGATGTAACAAAAAAGTGTTCTTCAAAATCTCAACAGCATAGAATCATGGGAAAAAATCAAGGTTAATCTGGCTGATTGGTGCGTGTTTCATCAAACGGGAAAGAGTTGTGTTCATGTGAGCGGCGCTTCTGTAATGAGGCGTCCGCATCTGTTGACCCCAAACTCACGGAGATTAAAAATGACCCTGGCTTATTAGGACATTTAATTATGATGATGCTGTCATTATGTTACGACCTCCAGAGATGCAGCGCTGTTATTACATTATGGATGTTTGGTTACCGTTGTAGGCCAGCTGGGCATTCATCTTTATTTGCAGCGATGGTTCAGAAATCTCTTGACGGAATCAGCGGTGCGTTGAGAATCAAAGAAAAAACACTTGGGACTTCTGGGTTTATCCAGTCTTGATGCTCGATGAGGATGACAGAAAAGGTATCTGCCTGATTTTCATGAAATTTTAATGATGGTTCTTCATCTGCAGCTCAAGCGACCAAAAGTGGTTGAGGTAGACACAATCTTTTCAACCTACAACATCCATATGACTGTCCGTTACTGAATAACAACATATTCTGAGACTAAAAATTGGTTTCAGATTGTAAATTCTAGAAAACACCACAAACAAACCTTCAGCTCTGCAAAATGAGAAGAAACTAAAGTGAAGGCAGAGATCAGCCTTGGAGGAGGCTGAGCTGTGTGAAAATATTTTTGCAATTATAGTTATTTTCATCAAGGATGATTCAGCTTTTTATTTTACTTTTTTAATCATTTGATGGTTTAATTTATAGAAATTCTGAAAATAAGGCCAAGCACCATTTCAATGGAGCTATTTCCGAGAGGGCAAAAAAAGTGACACCTTCACAATGCTGGTTTTTTGACCAATAAACAAGACCTCAATTCAAGCAAAAATAAATTAGAATTATTCATCACAAAAAATGATGAAAATCCTTCCATTTGTGAAGCTGGAGTCGTGACATCGCAGGATTGATCGATGCTTTCACCCCGTCTTTTTGTATGAAGCTACAACTGTCATTAAAGCATGTTGACGCAAACACAGCTCAGTCAAAGTAGCACAAAAAGGGACGACTCAAGCAGAGAAGAGTGTCTCCGATGTGTTTTAAATACGTCACTTGTGCAAAAATCAACAGTAAATGATAGGAGAAAAATTTTTTTAAAAAGGCTGCACGGTGTAGAAACATAAGGGGGGGAGCAGCAGGTGCAGGATCCAGAAGGTGTTTTGACTCGCCTATTTTTAAAGGCTATGGCTGGGATAAAGAAGATCAATTTTAGGGATTGTGGAGCTGCAGTCCCTGGCAGACTCGCAGCGGAGTGAGTTACAGCCAAAGGAGGGACGGAGGGAGAGATGGCTGGAGCCGGTGGAGATGTGGACTGGTGAGCTCAGATAAAGCCGAGTGTTGCCAGGAATGGATTAACAGATGAATTGGTATGATGAATGAGCGAGTACAGCGCTGATAGACTTGTAGGACTGCCCATAACTCATTAATATTTATGAAGGCAGAAGCTGACCGAAGTGCTTTTTGTTCTAATGTTCTGGTCAAGTTGAGGTCTCAGAGCTCATCGCCAGACGCCAACAGAAGACTTTAGTTTAATATCTTTAGTCCAAAGAAGCAGGTATGGAAAATGCTTAGCATAAAATATCAGTACATTTAATATCAAATTGTGTACGCTGAAATATAAATCATTACCGAAGGCCAGCATCTTGAGAAGAAAATTTGCTGAAAAGAAAAAAAATAATTATTTATTTATTTCATTAGAATCCGATGTTTAATAGTCTAGTATTTTTCATGCCTAATTTGACTGCTGACCTTCATTTAAAAAAAAAAAAAAAACACCCACATTTATCTTCTTCCTCCTGTCAGATTTATTTAACTTAAAACACCCCGACTTCATCCACACACAGTTTTAACTCGAGTAAGACTCGGCCCAAACTGCAGCGACTGAAATGTGAAGCCGGTCTGAAAAACACGACCGCATTAGCTCCGTGCTGACCTCCTTGCATTTGCTCCAATTTCAAGGTACTCCAGCTGACACAACATTACATGGACTTGCACCATCTGAGGCCTGTCTGAAGCCACAAGCACATCTCCCCACTATTCACACGGCTAACAGAACAGCCTTTGGTATTTGGAATAGATTTCTGGCCATCTAAAAGCAATTCAGTGCAAAATTTTAATCACTACCCGGCTTTGGGAGCTGCTCCTGCCTGTTTTCTGCAGTGTGTGTGTGTGTGTGTGTGTCTGTGTGCGTGTGTGTGATTAATGCAAAGGCCTGAAGTTCTTTAAGCTAATAACATCCTACTTATATAATTTTCATGAGGTAGTCTTTGAGAGACTTGAACTCAACGTGTAGTTTCTTTAATTTCAGTCATCTTTCTTCCACCAGGGTTTTTATATGGAAAACCGTCCAATGAGCTGCAAGAGACTGGATCAGCCAATCAGCCTCTTATCATGCTCTAAGCATGTTATCAGGCCGCTGTTCTGTTGTCCTGTTGTGCACCAGAATCAAGAAGAATGGACTAACAATGATGGCACAGATAGTCAGTGCTGTGTTTTTACACCAGCATCCTGTTACAGGATTGGAATGATGTGACATATTCTGATTGTTTGTTGTTTCTGTTAAAGACATAAAAAAGTTGCAGAGAGTTTTTGATTACATATTGCATACGTGGTTTTTTTTTTCTTCTTTTTTTTGAGTCAGATTCCAGGATTTGATTCAGCACAAAACAAAAAATTGCAGCGATGCCAAGGGTACGATGATGCAACAACTAAATGGAATGAGCATATTGTGCACACAGAAATTGCTAAAAGGGCTCATCTGGGGATAAGCAGCAAAGTTTTCTTATTACAAGACAAGAGTGTATAATTTAGCAGTGAAATATTGTCTGATTTATTTCCCAGAATGCCTCATTCATAAAAATATTTTACAAAAACCAACAGCAGACTGACAGAAATGAAGAAATAAAATATTTTTATCGCACTGAAATGTCATACATGTTTAACACATGCCCTTCATCCATATAGACTGCATCATGCATGCTAGGCAAAAAGAGCTGAACAAACACACACACACACACACGCACACACCACCCTACAATGACACTCCCATTCACACACACACACACACACACACACACACACACACACACACACACACACACACACATTAATACACACGGTGTATTCTCCACCAGGCAGATGTGAGGAGGATTAACAAAGTTGGCAGTCAGCAGCGAGCTCCTTATCCTCTGGAGCTTATTCACTTTGCCACGCTACCTCTGCTTCTTTCTCAGTGCCAATCTCTGCCTCCATCTTCACCTCATGATTTCTCGGTTCTCCTTCTCTCTCCTTCTCCTCCTCCTCTTCCTCCTTTCATTTCTCCCGTATCCATCTTCCAGATCTCCCGCGCTTTGTCAGAGTGTCTCGTACCTCTGCAAAAAAAAAAAAAAAAGCCTTTCGCCAGGCTTTAGAACCGCCACCATTAGTCGAGTCATCAATTAGTCAATCATAGTAAAATTTGTTGTCAGCTATTTTGATGATGTGTTAATTGTTCAGGTCACTTTTCAAGCAAACTTGTCAAACTGTGTGTGAATTCACCGTTTCCCTTTGACGTTTATGATGAATGAGTACGATTAGCGAACGAGAGGGAATTTGTCACAATTTGTCATCTTATAAATAAAGCGATTAATTGATTAACCATCAATTAACCATCAGATTAATCAACAGTGAAAATGGCATCCTGACTGAGCCTCTTTGTATTTTCTCTTTCTGTGACATTTACTCTCCTCTGGCATTTCCTTCCCGGGATAACACATTTATTCATTTAACAAAGAGCTATTAAAGAGGCGAGAAAAACTCCCTGAGCTAAGACGCTTGCCAAAAACTTGCTAATTGTCACTTAGCTTTCTGTTAACTCTCCTGAAAATGGAAATATTAACATGCATGGTGTTTTCAAAGGAAACGTTTGCACCCATTTTGACAAAAGGAGGGATGGATAGAAGTGGACGGGGCAACACAGGTAACAAGGTTCAGTCACTTCTTTCATTTTTCGAGTGGAAGTTTCATTTCTGTGAGTCATATTTAATGTAAATCAAATAAAAAATAGGCATAAATCTATCTTGGCGACATTTAAAAGTGGTTGATGACTTCAGGAAGGAGCTGCAACGTCTTTCTTCCAGTATTTATTGTAAGTTTTCAGAATTCATGACAAAAACACTCCACAGATAAAACAAAATTTCCTAAAAGCTTTTAATGCTGCTGTACCTCAAGGTTTAACCCCCCCCGCCCTTCCCCCCCTCCAGGGGTTTAAAGTAGAAGGACGGACATCTTTATGGACGTACATCTCATCATGGATCCTTTAGCTGCTTCGCTGTGTGGTGAGCACATACATCTCAGGTATAATTGGCTCCGGTGGGATTGACCAGAACGACCTTCCATCTTGACCCCGGCTGACCCTGACCCGACCCGGCCCCACGTTACGGCGAGGTCAGAGCCGATACGCTCCGAAAATACTGTACCTGTGCAAGCCTTGGATGCGCACGGACTGCTTTCACGCCAACAGATGATTCTTGAACGCCATCACGATTTCCAAAGGGGTTCGCTGTGGAAACCATATTCCTTTAATGAAATGAGTCAAAAGGATGTGGCCAAAGATCAGCATATAAATAGTGTCTTTTATCATTTACAAGCACAGCTGCAAATGCTGTGATGTTGCAGACATTGGAAATATTTTCCTACGATCCGGACTGACATTAAAAACTGGGACTGGTAGATTCCAGTTCTGCTGTCTGACTTGTGTAAAGTTTCTTTGGTGGTTTCTCAACCAGACGAGAACCAACAACACATTTCAGCACTTTCAGCATGAGGGAGCGATCGGGTAACAGCAGGCACCTCAGCAGTGTTGCACACTTTATTTACCCCTCCATAAAGAATGGGATCGCGTTACTTATTGCGATAATGACAACATTTCATTTAATACGTAAGGGGATCCGCGTCCCTTCATTTACGGCCGTCTCACTGCTGCACAGCTGGCTGAAAGCTGATCTTTATCTGCGTGGCAGAGGCGGGGGCGTTCCCACCGCCATGGGACAATGGTTTTGAACTGTACTTGCCAGGTTCACACAGTGCTGTGAAAATATGTTTGCCCCCTTACGGATTTATTCTATTTTTGCTTGTTTGTCACCCCTGAAATGTTTCAGAGCATTAAAATAACATAAATTAACACAAAATGCAGCTTTTATAAGTAAATGGTTATGTTATTCGAAAATTGTAACACCCATGTGAAAAAGTAAATCCCTCTCAAACTAATTATTATTTGTAACCTCTTAGATGAGCGGTTGAGTAATTTTAGTCGGCCGACCACTCCTTGGGAGGTTCACCATTGTTCTGAGGTTTGTCCGTTTGTGGACTTCCGTTTACTCAGATTATAAAAAGGAAAAGGAAAGAAATAATAAGGAATGATGTAAATACTTTTATGTGCTTCAAAAATCTTCCTGTTTCTGTATTTGTGTGTGAAAATCCAGCCTGTCCTGGTTTTTTAAAGTGAGCTGACATGTTTTGCCGGGACATCAGTGACGCCTGGATTGGCATCTGACATCTGAATTTGTCGTCTAGTTTCGATATTTTGGGGGTGTGTTTGTGTGTGTTAGAGGGAGGAAATGATGGACAGCTGACAGACATGTCGGGTTTTGAAATGCATCGTGATATGAAACCGACCTCAGCCTCGTAACAATGTCTGCGATGAGGTGACGGGTGTGTTGAAGCAGATTTATATTTCTGAGCTGTATAAAATCAGACAGAATGAACTCTTGGGGTGGGGTGGGGTATATGGTTTCCTTGGTGGAGCATAACGCTCATGGATACTTGCAGGAGGGGCTGCTGATAGACTCCCCAGCTTACCGATCAATGGACGCCAGCTCTAAACCACAAAAACAGTTGTCAGAAGTGGGATTCGAACCCACGCCTCTAGGAGAGACTGCGACCTAAACACAGCGCCTTCGACCGCTCGGCCATCCTGACATGAAGCCATCCTGTAGAAAAGTGAAGTGGTTTGTGCAGCAGACTCACACCACGCTGCCTTAACGGGGGCCAGGCCTGACTCGTCACTAACAGAAACATGGTGAAGCATCCAGACATACATCAAACCCCACGCTGGAAAAAAACTTTCATTTCTCCTCCCAGACTTTCTTCCCGTTGACCTTCTTTAATTCATCTTTGATTCACTTCTCTTGTTTTCGCCTTTTCTCGGTCTTATCTTTCTCCCGCTCATTTTTCTTTCTTCTCACTTTCCATATTTTCAGCAGATATATTTAATAGTGTGAGAAATGGACCACCCCACCCCACCCCCTCCAGTCTCCTCTACACATTTTTGCTATTTTCTTCTTTTCTGCTTAATAGTTTTTATCTCTAAAGTCAAATTGTAGAACCTGGCGTCGGCGAAGGTGCAGGAATGTTTTTGAATGTCGCTATCTGAAGGCGATAAAGCTCATTGGTTTGGCCAGGCTGTTTACATAGATTGGACAATGCTGATTGGCTCTCGTAATGGGATGGGTGGGTACCAAAAAGATAAAGACCAGAGCCTCATTGGCCTTCAACACAGAGAGTAAAAATAACTTTATTAAAGCGTAAACTGCTTCAAACAGCATAATCTGACATTATATCTTACAGTCCATGTGGAAACAACTTTACAGTCATTAAATTCATTCCTTACAATAATTTGCTGTGATGAAAGTACTTAAAAGGATAAATGATAAATAAATCAAAACACTCATGAAGAATTTCTTTGCGTTGCCTTAAAATTCCCAGAGTCACATGAAGTCGTTTTCTCCTGATAAATTATCTCATTGTTACAAGACATTTTTCCAGTTGACATAAATGAGCCCGTTATTCTGAGAAAACAAGTTTGTTATCATCAGATTGCTAATTTTGCTAATGACATGAGAAATGATGAGAAGACAACATGAGAAGACCTTTGGCCGTTTTCTTCTTCTGCAATAATTAGATCATTTCACAGCAAATATTTACTTTAATTGCTTCACATTCTTACAATAAAACCACACACAAACATGTTGGGGAAGACTTTTAATCCTCAGGAACAAAATGGTCTTTGTGTCTTTATAAATATGTGCTTTTCATATTTAAGTTTCCACCGTATTGTACCTCACTACAGAATATGCTATCTTCAGTTGGATCTACAGTGCATACACACTATTGAAGAAAAAGTGACAAGGTTGTTAAAAATAATAAAAACCTGAATGTATTAACTTTACAGATATTTTTATGTTTAATTCTTTCATTATAAAAGGTGCCATTCAGGTGCGAAAGTTAATATTTGACTGTGGGAGTAGTCGTTCAACAAAAAGTCCCAAATCAAGGTCCACTTATTCCTTTTTTTTTTTCTTCTAAATTTCAGCCATTTTCATCTGTTGTCATGACCCTGAGTTATTCATTCGGTGCTGAAGTTAAGTCTTGTTAAAAATGTTTTTACATTTTAACACGATATTCAATTTCATCTACAGTAAAATTTAGTCGATCACTGTATAAAATAGTGTTCAACATTTTGATGCATATGTATACAGAAATATTTACACATTGACACATTTAGAACTAACAAATAGATTCTTTAAATACATTTTAGAGATTTGATGAATGAGAGAATATTTGTGACAATTTTACATTACATACAAGTGAAATTTCAAAATCTGTTTTCTAATTGAATGCAGTGTTAACAAAAATTAACAAGAGAGAAATTCAGCGCCAACATTTTTAGATTCATTTTACATTTTTATAATAGACTATGGGGATAATAAACTGCAATAATTTGTTGATATATTTGTGTGCATTCAACACATTAATGGACTTTCCGTAGCGATCAGCGGCTCAGTAACTTAGAAGCAATATTGGTGAATGAGAAAACCAAAACAATGAGCTGAAAGATGTTAAAATGGTCAAAGGAGCTGAGCAGAACTGCAGAGTTGGTGTCATTTTCTGTGATTTGAGTGATTTTCAAATAAAATCATCGAGAGTTTTTACAGATTTGTTCGTTTCTTTCACCGTTTTTCAATCGATCAATCAAAAACCACGATCAGTCCATACATCCATCATCCATCCGCCCCTCCTACCATCCTCCCATCAGTCTTTTAATGGAGCAGATCACTCCGGACACGCTACTCACGACCCCCAGGCTGAGTATACACACATCCATCAGCCCCTCCCTTACCGAGAGGCGACCCCCCTGCAGTCTGAGGTGACAGAGGCAGGGCAGGACCAACGTCATGGCCGCCCCGGTCACGCTGCCCGTCAACCCCATCAACAGGGAGAACCTGGGGACCAGCAGGGCCAGCAGATATGATGTCATCAGCAGGGTGCCGCGCACCAACAGGGCCTGGCGAGACACGCCTCGACCCCCGTGTTGGGAGTGCAACGAGGCGGCGGCGGCGGCGTCTGGAGAGAGATGAGATGGAAGATGCAAAGAGCTTCAGGTGGCAGTTTGTTTAAAGCTTGTACGGGTCACTCCATCGTGACTCAGCGCTCCGCTTACGCAGGAGGTGTCGTCAGCTGACATGACGGCATTTAATGAGGTCACAACTACCTGCTAAGTAGCTTTATTTACTGTACAAGCTGCAGAGGGCAGGGGGTCTAAATGACGATTTTACTCATTTGTACACTTTAAATTGAAGATCCTGTGAAAATGTACATCATTAAATTAAATTACTTTGAAAAAAAAACAAAACAGTCCGGTGTGTTCATCTTATGACTCATGACTGTTTATAGTCAATACTTAGGGGAATGTCAGCCTGGTGATGAATGTGTTGACAGTTAACAGTTTTCCCCATAAATAAAAAAGCTTGTGATATTAGCTCATCTTCTAAACCACAGGTTTATTTATTTACTAATTACTACTCACCGCTAATAATTCATTAATGCCTACTTTAGATCTAATAGAAATGTTTTAATAGATGAACGCTTTGCTGACAGTCGGATAAAAGAAAAGAGCTCCATCACCTCTGAGCAGGCAGGTCTGCAGTATCTCAGCAGCGGAGTAGAACGGCAGCGGGTAGGACAGAAGGGCTTTAGCCAGCAGACTCAGGTTGACCAGAGGTCGGAGGTCAGAGGGCAGGTTGTCTGTGATGACCTCGCTGGTCTCCGTCCCCCACGTCAACACTGCCTAATGGAAGCAGAAGGCAATCAAAGCCATCAGTCTTTCCATTTGTCCCTCCCTTACATTCCAGACTGATTCCACCTGCTGTTGCTGGTCGGTTAAGAGGATCGGATCCGTGATATGACAGCATTTTGGTCTAATTTCAATTTAATCTCTTTGACACATGTTTAAGTCTCCTCCTGCGTTTGCTTCGTTGGTTCATATCCATTAAAAAGTGTTTGACAATAATCCTGCAGTAATAAACCCCAAATCATCACATTAGAAACACCTGCATGAACCTGTTAGTCACGAGGAGCAGGTGATTCAAAGTCTAATAATAGCAGGCTAATAATATTTATCATCTGTTGTTTCATATCGAACACTTTGCGACACACACATCACAAACATTAAGGGGCTTCTGATGATGGCTTGTTGCCATAGTAACTTAATTGATTGTAAAACACTGAAATAAATCAGAATTAGGTTGTTTCGCGGCTTTACAAGTCAAAAATAAACACTCATTCAGTCAGCTTTGCAAAATCTTCTAACAGTGTTGATAAGGTTGGCTTAGCAGTGATATTTTATTGGAATAATAACAAAGGGAAAGTTTCGGAACTGCTGTATCTTCTTTTTATTTCTTCATGTGCTTTAAGAGGAAAATGTTGGATGAACTGAATATTATGTGATCCACTGCATGAATTATAAATAATATAGACTTAGGTCCCGAAGTGCATTAAATTGAACATTATTTTCCAACAAATATCTATAACATCTCAGTTATTCCACTGAATTTACTGGAAAGTTTCCTGCATCACTAACCAGTAAAGAAAACATAGTTTTCATGACGCAGGCAGCAGCATGAGTCCACCCCAGCATGGCCTTAAACTGCCCTCTGTCCTCCATACTGCCCTCTAGTGGAGGGAGGAAGATCTGCGAGGTGTAGGAGAAGATGATGACTCCCAAGGACACGAGGAAGTCGTCCGGGTCCACAGGCAGAGACAGGCAGGACCAGGACCAGCTGCTGGCTCGGCTCAGGCAGTACAGCATGACCAGGAGGCTGATGGAGGGTCAGAATATACTGGAATAAAAACCTTCAAATAAGATTATCTTCAATCAGATTTGTTTTCTTTCAGATTCACACAGCTGTGGAATCAGGTGTGATGGCTGCAGGCTGATGAAGAAAGACAACATTATCGAAAAATGAATATAATCATCAAAAAAAAATCAGAAAATGGTAAAAGGATTCAAATTAGTTTGGTAAAATACTTTACAGTCCCTAGTTTTGTTTTGTTTTTAAATCGAACAGTCCTGTGTGACTTTCAAAGATAATCCCGTCCTTAAAATACATGCAAATAAATTTAATCTGTTTTTTTATTTATTTAATATTTCAGTGATGCATGATTGCCAGAGAAAATCAGGATTTATCTATACCCAAATAATTGAGTTGGAGCTGAGAGCTTCAAGACCGATTTCTTTGTGTCACACCAGATACCTGCCATGAGGCATAAATCAAATAACCAGTGATGGCTGTTGGTAGCAGGTGGGAGCAGACAGCATGACCAGCAGCAGCTGCTAAACCATCAGCCGAATGAAACCACAGCAGACAAAACACCGTGTTGTCTTGATTTAATAAAGTTCAGTCATGTGATTCTGATTGACGACAGTGTCCGTCGCTGCCTTTCCTGATCAATCACCTGATCAATATGTGGGCCAGGGAGCACAGCAGGCTGAGGGTGGACACCGGTTTGAGATCAGTCAGCCTCAGGCAGGGCAGCAGGAACAGCAGAGACGCCAGAGAACACGCCGATGGAGGAACGGACATCCCTGATAGAGTGTCTGACAGCAGGCTGGTGGAGACGACCAGATACAAGGTGCAGGTCATCAGCAGCTCGATGATCTGGACAGAAAAGAAACCACACAGAGATGTTCGGGTCGTCAACTTTATTTTATTAGTGGGAACAATGCTCAGTAATTCTTTAATAATAATCCAATATTCCAATAATCTAACCAAAAACTTTCATTTCAATTCTTCTGCAATCACCTGTCTTTGAAAACTGACTTAAAACACATGTGCAGATGAATTTGAAGCAGAAATAATGCTGATGCTGGTTTGCTAAGGTGGCTCCTCGATAATATGGCGTCTTATCTGGGGTGTACCCCACCTTTCACCCCTAATCAGCATGGGATGAGAAAGGCGGATAAGCAGCTGTGGATGGGACATTTGCAACCCTCTCGTAGATGGATGGATTGATGGATGGATGGATGGATGGATGGATGGATGGATGGATGGATGGATGGATGGATGGATGGATGGATGGATGGATGGATGGATGGATGGATGGATGGATGGATGGTTTACCTGAGCTACATTCACCATCCAGCCCCCCAGACCAGGCCAGTGAGGCCACAGTCCTTTGCAGGAGGCCTCCACGATGTCCTGGTAGCTGTGTCGAACCCGGACCTTTGACCCCGAGCCTCCACTGAAAGACAGGAACATTGTCTCATTTTGATAAACTGTGTCAAAAAACTTCTGTTTGAAAATTTAGTTTGTGAAATAATGAAATGTAAAATGTATCAAGTTCCAAAGTTTTAAGAGAGGACTTTTTTTTTTGAAAATGTTATTTCACAACTAGCTGGTACTTTTAAAATCGATCCTTCAATCACTTGAACTAATCTGAATCAGATTTTATTTGACTGCAGTCCAAAAAGCACTGAAGCAAAGTAAACCCCAAACAACATGTTTTTGAGGCTCATCACCGCTGAATGAAGGCCACTGTGAACATTTAGACCTTAGAGTTTTACCCTTTTGTCCTACTTTATTGTGTTTCAATCCCCCCAAAGAGCCCACATAGACAAGAAGGAATACATATGAGAATATACTGTATCTACTGGAAGAAATGATCATTAAATAAATATAGAGAATAGCAATAAAATATAATCATAAAATGATTTTACATAATAAAATATATATGTAACCTGAAAATAAACACTTTAGTAACAGACTAAATGAATGGAAGACAAAAGAAACCAGACCTCAGTTCGTGCTCATAGAGACAGTCCACCAAGATCCGTCCTGTGTGGTTGCAGACCCAGGCAGACAGACCCAGCAGAAGGAGACCCACGTACCCCGACCGGACCAGAGCGAACGGTAAACCCAACACGAATATACCCTGAGGAAGAAGAGAGCGAGAGGTGAGGCAGGAAAGCCAAAGAGTTTGTGAAGAAAATGGAAATAATAAAAGATCACTGAAAAGTGGAGGCCAAAAAACTGTTGATTAGCTAACAGTGTATACTATACTATACTATACTATACTATACTATACTATACTATACTATACTATACTATACTATACTATACTACACCACACTACACTTTACTATATTGCATCTACAGTATACTGTACTGTACTATACAACTTTTATAGTATACTTATACTACACCGTCTTGCAGCCAGCTCTTAGACCACAACAAATAATGTCCTGAGCACTTATAAGTATTTGGAGATTATGGAAGACGTTGTTAAAGTACACTATATTTTTTGCATTTAGTACAGTCACTGTTGAAAGACAATACATACTATAAGATTATACAACATATATACAAATTTCAGTGGAACTGAACTTAGGAAGAAAAGAATTAAAAATTGTAATAGGAAACAGAGTTTATCACCAATGAACAGAAAATGAACAAATACACAAGAAATGCTAATAAAACATTGAGAAAACAACGGTTTCCTTTTGTAAACATCTGACAGATATGATTGATGGTGGACAATTGTAACATTCTGCTTTACAAAATACTTATTAAAATATGAAAATTCAAAAACGTTGCTGCACGAAAGGAAGAAAGAGGGAAAAAAGCAACACAATTGAAGAGGAAATGAAGAGGAAAGAGCAGAGAGGAGCATTCATGGTTGGAAGATGAGGAGGCGAGAGTAGAGATTTGGCCTGATGCCTGGAGAGTCAAAGGATGCAGGAGACAAGCAGGAGCAGAAGGAAAAGGAGCGTCGAGCTTTGGCCATCCACCAGAAAGGGGAGCTGGGAGGAGAGGAAGTGGAGGGGAGGGTGGAGGACGAAGGAAAAAATCAAGAGGAAAGTGATGTGAAGGAGGCAGGAGAGGTAAAACCTCATAGATACAGAACATGAGGTGGAGCAGGAAAAAAGGAGATCAGAGGATCTCCTTTTTTCTGTTGTGTTACGGATGTTGGAACATGGAGTCTCAGAGATGGTTGTGGAACCACATCAGAGAGCGTCATCACCACAGACATGCACAGAAATGCACATTGTGGATGTATAAAATGACAAGGACTTGTTCTCGCTTTCAAGTTACCATTACGTTACTTGCGTCTGTCATCCATATGCCGATAAAGCTTTGATGTTCAAATGGAGCCGCCGAGGATGAAAGCTGTTTGAGAGAAATCTCAAGTATCTGATTTCATCTCCCCTCTCTTTCCCTCCACAGCTCTGTGTTTTTGCCAACTGATTCCTCTCCGGTTGCTCTGAGCACGACCTGGAGTGGTTCCCAATCAAAATGCAATAAGGAAACCAAAAAGGTCCCTGATTGGCTCTGAAGAGGATGGAGAAGAGGATTTTTTTTTACTCCAGCTCCATTTGACACCCAAGAAATCATTAAAATGTGTTGATTCATAGAGTGTTGAGCAAGCACTGCTCTTTTTTTTACACTTTAACTTTTTATAATTCAATATTTGCTGCCAAGAATGAGTGACCTATGCTAATAAAAATAAAATAAATAAAGATAACAACACATTCTCTCTTCTTGTCTGGACCTCCCATATGCGAGATTTCAACGGCTGCCCTTCAGGTTATTCATGATATTTTATGCAAGCGCATGTCCCATGGACAAAAAGTGATAGAGAAATGTCTTTTCTCACCATGAGGGGATAAAGTGGAGCAGACGTGACCAGTAACAGACAGGTTTGACATTTCAATAAATGGAAGTGTCATTTGAAAAATAAATAAATAAAAGCCCGACAAGAAAGCGTTCCGAAAGTCAATCATAGTTCTGTTATTTATATACTCTACTCTACAATATTATATTATACTATGCTATACTACACCACACTACATCTTCTTTACCTGCATACTAGATCATGTGATCATCATCAATATATAGAATAGAATAGAATAGAATAGAATAGAATAGAATAGAATAGAATAGAATAGAATAGAATAGAATAGAATAGAATAGAATATATTGGACACCATAAGCATGATAATGTAAAAAGATGTTGATTACCAAATTAACTTGGATTTGACTTGGAAGATTACTAAAAAAACTCCAAAAACCGACTCCAATCTGCAGCATTTTTGCATCTCTGTCGGGGTTTCCTAATGTTTCTGGCAGCATGTTGAGTCAAATGACTGAAGACAGCAATCACACCCAAACAAAAAACAACAATCTTTATTTCTCTGTGGCTTGTATTTGGATTTAAAGACACATTAGAACTTGTTTCTTAATTTCCGACTCACTAAACCGTCACACAAGAGATAATCATAGGCGCTTAGATTAACGTCAGTTGTTGTCTGTGTCAGAAACAAATGTCCGTATATTCAATCTGCGTGACGACACAAAAACCGGAGCTGCCTCATTAACAGTCAGTGTGGAATTAAAACTCTGTTTCATGATATTCCCAAATTGGGAGACTTGAGAGCTGGAACTGGTTTTTGTATTCTTGGCAGCAAATTTGTTAATAAAAACTTCATTAAGCTGTCACACAGTCGGCTACAGTATATTGGCAGAAACTGCTGCCAGCAAATACAGATTTTCTTCTTAGTCTATGATGGGAGATAAATCTACTTTTCTATTTTCTATTATCATTAAACCACTTAGTGTCTTTCTAAATTAATTTAACATTAATGCAATTATGTATGTGCTTCCTGTTCTCTTAAGTCCACAATGAGGTTATCCCTCACCACATGAGGTGTGAATACAGCCCAATAACAAACAGAAGCTCTTTTATTAGTTTTGTTATCCAGTGGTCAATCTTTAGTCAATCCCCTTGATTAAACTTCCTGATTACAGAGTAGCTCAAGTAATGAACAACCTATGAAATTAATCCAACAGTCTTAGAAAGAGGCTGTTATTTTAGCAGTGGTAAAAACATGCTACAAAATAAGAATAAATCCAATTACAGTGTGAATGAAATGAATTCTACAGGCTACAGAAATAACAAATCACAGATTTTGAACAGCAGAATGTGATTAATTAAAGATAGTTTCTGTGTCTTATCTGGCGCTGAAGCGGTCTCTAATGAACACTGGAACTCTGGCACTTAGATAAAGAGACTAGCATCAATAAAGCAAGCTCATAAATATTTGTTAATTGATCGATGGTTTATTTGATTATGGACTGGATCATGCTTGACCAGCTGCCAACAAACTCTCAAAGCATTATTTGGTGATACTAAAATACGACAGTGTCTGATTTTAAAAAAACAAGGCAAAAACTTTTTACTTTTAGAATATATTTTGCAGGCCGGCACTTAAATCAATGGCTTTTACATTTCGCATTTGTCTCTTGCAAGATCGAGTGTCAAAAAGAAAGAAATCTCCAGTTTTGCACAGACAGGTGGGATAAAGTGCTGAATGTAAAGCAATGATACAATCAATTTTAAGTTTGCAGCTGCAATAAGTATAAGCTGTGCTATCAGAAGACTGCCGTTCAGTCGAGTCGAGGAAAATTCACCCCATCAGAATGTTTCCAGCTTAGTGGTGATGATGATTTTAATGTGTTTTGTGTTGATTTTGAAACAAGTCCCCATCAAAATCAGTTTTTAAGAAACCACTGAAATCAATATTTTTCCCCTTTATCCAACTTTTACTGTAATTATGTTGGAGTCTAATCTAGTACATTAAATTTGCCTTACTTGTATAGCGTTTGTGACGTTCCAGCCGGCCTCCCAGGCAGTGATGGAGGTGGTGGAACTCAGATCTTTGGGGCCTTGACTGGTACTGAACCGAGGGATCTTTCCAGTTTCCTCTCCTTCCTCTCTTTGCCCTCCGTCTTTAAAACGTCTCTCTTTCCACATCTTCCCTCCCATCTGCCGAGCCAATCGGTAAGACTTTCTCTTGCTACTTCCAGTTCTTGCTTCCTCCTCAGTGCTGGATCTTCTTCTTTTTCCATAACCTCTAGTGCTGTCGACCCAATCTGTGGTAGAAACAACAGAAGTTACGGTCATGGTGCTGGGTCCGGAGGAGATAACGCTGGCTCTGGTGTCTTTGAAAGCTGGAATCTGTTGCCTGGAGATTCCTGGATTAGGAGCTGATCTGGAATTGTCTGGATCAGTCAGTTTGTTTGGGATGGTGGCGAAAGGACATCTGTTCTCTTCCTGGTATGTTCTGTTCAAGTCATCACTGTGGGTCAGAATCAGCATCTCCTCGTCCTCCTGAAAGAACCTGCAGACAGACAACACTTGAACATCTTTATACTCTACTCCATCTTTAAATAAATGTACCCTTCAAAGTGACTCACCTAGTTGTCCAGTTCAGGCGTATCCTCGACACTACCCACCCCCACAAAGACCCAGCTCTCCTCCTTGCCTGCCCGGTGCTCCGAACCCAGTCCAGAGAGCCCATCTTTAGCCTCACTCTCTGCAGAGTCAGCCTCTCTTCCTCTGGAGGAAAAGGAGCACACAATCACACACAACCCGTCCACACACTCTCCTCTTAAATGCAGGTGCACACTCATAATTGCACACATGCACAGGTAAGTGAGATGACTGACAAGTTGGTGAGCTGTAACATTATAATGTACCTGTGTTCTCAACGGTGGAGGAGTAAACATCTCCTTCCTGCAGAGGAGGCATCGGTGGTTGACTTGAGGGTGGAACGGTGGGCAAAACTTCCCTCCAACTTTTGTTCCACGTGCAGAATAAAATTACAAAATGCAAAAACTGCAGTGTTGTAATATGTTTTTAAAGCAACCGTTGTGTCATTTATAGTCATCAAATGCAAACTTTGTGTTGAGGTAAATTACAAACTTTTGCCCAAACTGGTCCAAACATTGATCGTCTCTACCTGTGGTTTTGTGTTCGTGTCTCATGGCTTGAGTTTTGCCCCAGAGTGTGGTGCATTGTCCGGGGCAGCAGGAGGAGCCCTACAACAGTGGAGTAACTATTCAGTTCCCTACAACTCATCTATCTATCTATCTATCTATCTATCTATCTATCTATCTATCTATCTATCTATCTATCTATCTATCTATCTATCTATCTATCTATCTATCTATGTATCTATGTATCTATGTATCTATGTATCTATGTATCTATCTATCTATCTATCTATCTATCTATCTATCTATGTATCTATCTATCTATCTATCTATCTATCTATCTATCTATCTATCTATCTATCTAGAGAGAGAGAGAGAGAGAGAGAGAGAGAGAGAGAGAGAGAGAGAGAGAGAGAGAAGAGAGAGAGAGAGAGAGAGAGAGAGAGAGAGAGAGAGAGAGAGAGAGAGAGAGAGAGAGAGAGAGAGAGAGAGAGAGAGAGAGAGAGAGAGAGAGAGAGAGAGAGAGAGACAGACACTTTGGAGACTTTTGGTCCACTAGTTAAACTTTCCCGGTGACGTTCCACTCAGAGGCGCGTGAGGGGCCCCGGCGCTGACTTCCACGGCGCGCGCGTCCAGACAGTCACCGGACGTCAGGACTGAACGACACCATGAAGTGGCTCCGGCTCGCGCTGCTGACCGCGTTGCTATGGCAATGCTGTCAAGCCCAGCAGAGAGGTGAGTGCCCCCCATGACCGATAGACGAGACTAATCGATTAACCGATTCGGAGTGAGAACGAGCCGCTGACCGGTGAAGCTAGCCGCACCTTGAACCGGTACTAGCTACTTAGCTACAGAAGAACACCGGCTCTCCTCCTCTCTGCGGGGGGGTTCTCTGGTCAAATTATCCTGGAACCCCTCCAGGAACGACGTAAACAATGATAAACAAAAAAAGTTGTGAACAAACAACAGAACAGCTGTAAAACACACAAAATAACAGATGAGAAAGACACTGAACTAAACACGTTGAAATATTATTATGGGAAATCTGGAGGTATAAAAATGTAGAAATTACTTCACTCCTTCAAAGTTGGAGACGTTTGTTTATTTGTTTGTAAGACATCCCCAAAGATTGTCCCTGGATTTTGTTGAAGGTTCGTGTAGGAATGGAGACTGAGTCAAAGAAGGATTGACTGAATTTTGAGGTGGTTCAGGCTACCCGTTCTTCTATATATGAGTTTTTATCAAATATCATGAAAAATCATCAATAATTCCAGATAAAACTAGCAGCCATAGACTCCTCATGATGTGCTGATGTGTATTCTAAGATCCAGACCCCAATTACAATCCTGATCAGATGGATTTCATGTGTCTCTGAGAGTTTTGACGAAAAACATCCAATCCACCAGAATGGAAAATCATATTTTTTGATGTCCTAAGCTGCATGATTCCAAATCTTAAGAGTAGGTTTTCCACGGTGAAGGAATTTGAGCGGTTTCACTCCATTTGAGAAACATTGTGAGTCATCTGGGGTTATAGAGTTACACGGCTTACAGTCTTTTGATTTGTTATTGACGGCATCATGAATCAGTTTAAACGATTGAGCTTTGACATGACAGAACCTGATACGGCGTAAGAACTAATGCAACGCGCGAAGACGTCATTTAATTTGCCATTTTTGCAGTTACTCCTTAGCCGACAAAGCTAATGATTATGTAGCGTGCACTTTATGTCATGCAGGCTCATAAATTCTATCGACGCCTTGATACACTCTGCTCTTCAGATGTGCTTTGAGTGTGTGTGTGTGTGTGGTGTGTGTTTGTTTGTTTGCATGGCTGCACAACAGGGATTTTTATCTTTGTTGGCATTGTTTGTATTTTGAGACAAATCTAGATCTCATTGTGCTTTTTCTCCTTTTATACTCTCAAAACATCTCCAATCACTGTTTAACCCAGGATTGCTTTGGAACTCCTGCGACAGGGAGGAGAGGAGGATGAGGAGGAGGATGAGGAGGAGGATGAGGAGGTGGGGTGGTGGTGTCTGCCATCAGGATGAGTGGGATTCTGTGAGAGAGAAAGTGAGTAGAAGAGGGCGGGAGAGGGCATCTGCATTAAGAGCCTCATTACCAGGCGTGTCAACCAGGCATGCTCTCTATCAGTGACAGAGCTCAAGAGAGACACCTGGAGATAATCAGAACCAGGAGTGGAGGAGGAGGAGGAGGTGGAGGTGGAAGAGGGCTGAAATAGAGAGGAGAGAGGAAGGATGGCGCGCTTGTTCGAGTGTTCTTAGGCATAGGAGGAGACATCAATGCCAGAGAAAGGATGGGCGGAACATGAAGATGGGAGATGGGAGAGAGAGAGAGAACAAGAAGGGGGGGATGAGGTTGGAGTGTCACGAATGAGCTTTAGAGGGATCGGAAATATACAAACATGGAGAATTTGAATGGAAATGGAGGGTCTGAGACAATTTCCTCAGTTTAGACCGATGGAGGAGAGAGATGGAAACAGGTTTGTTGATAACAGTTGATGTTAACATTAGGATTCAATATGCAATCCCACAGGGTGACGACCACCGCACATGTTAAGAGGCGTCTAAGGCAAGCATGTTGTATGTTTTCCTGTGAATGAAACACACTTAGAATAAAGAGTCTCTAATTTTATATTGAGCCTGCAAATACTGTACCTAAATAAGTGAGCTCCAAGTTCCAGTTTAGGTTTAATACTAAAAATACACCTTTACATTCTGATACGGCCTTTTTGTACATGTTAAGGTGTACACTTACATGATTTAACTTGTATTTTCCTACACAGATGGTACTAAATGTTTGGCCTGTGTTTTAAAGATGTACCAGTTACATTTTACAGGTCGGCATTTCATAAAAAATAAATCATTTTTCTCTATTTTTTCTATTATTACTGAAAAATCTGGTTTGTGCCTCCGAATGTTTTGAACCTTTCAAGCAGTGTCGCACGAGACTTTAAGAGCCAAGGCAAACAGCATCCATTAAACATGTCAAGATCGAGCGGCTGTCACCGCGGAAAAGTTCAAAAGTCCTGAAAAAAAGTTGCTGAAAAACTTGCCGGAGTTAAGTGTGTGTTTATGTGAGTGCTGCCAACCTGATTTGCATGAATTGGTAAGAAGTAAACTCACAAGAGACGCCAGTGTGGAATGAATCCAGAAAAGGATTGTAAACCAACTGAGAAATCAACATTTTTATTTGGCGAATCCGTATGATTTATTAATACTGCGGCTGACCTGCAGAAACCTCTCTGCATCCTCCAGAAAAAAAAAAAAAAAACTATCAGGAAGGGTGAGAAAGTCAATTGATTTCCCTACTGATGTTTTTGGGACTTCGGCATAATCAAAGGTGCTGCTTGATCCAATGAAATGTTTTCTTCTTGGCAGGAATTATCCCGGAAAGAGGGAAAAAAAAAAAGTTAATTTGTTGATTAAAGGTCTCTTTAGAGAAACCACAGATGTGTGTAGTTTATGGTAATGTGGATTTAACCAAGCCGGGCTCAGTGTGATGTGATGTGAAGTGAACTCACCGGAGGTATCGCAGTTGGATGCGGTGGGGGTCTTGTGTGGGCTTCTCTCGCCATCAGAGAAATCAACATTTTTATGAGGTGAATTCATCCCGATGTCATAATGTTTGTAAAATATGTTGATCTCAGTCTGCTATGTTAATGTGTGAGCAGCTGAGCTTAACCGAATGGATTTGATGGAACGCACCGGGGGGAAAAAAGCTCCCAGCCTGGAATCAAAATTCAGTAAATATTCTCGACTTGTCCTAGAAAATAAGGGAAGGAAGTGAGGAAGGTTGGAAGGATGCACAAGATTTTGTCAATTTTTAAAGAAAGTTTAATTATTTGGTCCTTCTCAAGTAGGATGACTTCATGATGACTCAACATCTGATCAGACTTTGGTTGGAGGAGGAAGAGGAGGTGAAGTGGTTGTAGAAATTGTCATAGTACTTAAATAACAGCAGAGAGAGAGAGAAAAAATGATTGGCTAAAAAGAGAACACGAGGGCTTGTGATTGGCTGAAGAGCAGGACGAGTTGGTGGCATTCAGAGATAGACGGAAACTCTTTAGAGGTCAAACAGAAAGACATAGTCTTTCTCTGAAATCATTTAAAAACGGTAAATGTTTTGTTTTCCACAACATTCTTATCAGGTTTTGAAAATGAATTCCTATCTGTACTGACCTGATAAACACATTGTCTGTCAGACAGTCGTCAAAAGGTGATTGAGATGTGTTTCTGCTCATAGGGAGCATCTGCTCGTCCCTGAGGCTATAAATAACATTAATAATAATAAACTACATTTCCTATTTTTTGCAATTTTGTACACCTTCTCAGTTGATTGTCGTGCCGTCGTTTCACAGCAGCTAATCAGTGACATTGTGCCAAAGACAGAGGTCACATGACCACCGACAGGTGTGGGTGTCTGTGCGCTGTGGAGGAATCCTCTGGAGGCTAAAATTAGCCAGGTATCCTTCCTGTCAGAAGAGGAAGGGAGAAGCGACAGAGGGAAAAGGAGAGAGAGAGGGAGAGAGGGATTTGATGGGACTTTAAATCTTAGGTGCTCTTTTGTTTTTTTGACATTTGTCTGTAGGGCAGATGTCAGAATGCTGGCTTGCAGCTAGACAACGCCTGTCAGGACGGGTATATACTGACAGTATATTAACAAGACAAAGCCGCACTGACTCGACCACATATCCCATAAACCAATGGGTGAAATATTTTTGTCCATTGATATCACTAAACCAAACAAAAAAAAGGTTCTGAGCTGACATAACACCGTTGATGTGGATGAAACTATATTTGTACAGTAAAAAGGGACAAAAATGCTTCTTTTACGCAAAAGTAAACATCAATGTAACCATGGCGATACTTACCCAACACTACACCTTAACCTTGACTTCAGAGTGATGTTGGGTGTTCATCGACGCTTTATGATTGGTCGAGCCATGCAGCATGAAGCATGAACCTGGTTTAAAGCTTCATGAGATGCTGTTTATTCTGACTTTTATTATTGTGTGTATATTTGTTAGCGTGTCTCATTATAGCAGCATGTTAATATGTGACTGGAGCTGCTCCAGTGGGTCTGTGCCGTATCTTACAAAGCACAAAAAATGTAGGTCTGTGTGTGTGTGTGTGTGTGTTTCATTGCTGTTTTGTTGTCAGAACAGCATTGATAATGCTCAGGAGAAAATCAATAGTTAATTCTACCAGGGACACAATAGCTGCTCTGCCAGCCTCCATTCTACTGTGGGCTTAGATATAGAAAGAAACGAGGCACGAGTTGATGAATTGGTGTGTGTGTGTGTGTGTGTGTGTGTGTGTGTGTGTGTGTGTGTGTGTGTGTGTGTGTGTGTGTGTGTGTGTGTGTGTGTGTGTGTGTGTGTGTGTGTGTGTGTGTGTGTGTGTGCGTGCGTGCGTGTGTGTGCATGAAAATGAGCTCATATGAGTGGTACATGTACTAATACATCAAAACTTTGCTGTAGAAATAAGCAAAACTAACACGGATTTTTGCAGAGAATGTAAAAATTGCAGGATGGAGGACAAATCTTTTTGGTTAGCTATAGTTTGAATATGCTTCTTATTTTGGATTGCATCGTTCTCACAAATAATCCAACGTCTGCAGATTATATTAAAGCGTTGTACTTTTTTTTTTTTTTTTACCATATCTGATAGCATCACGGTTCTACAGTCAGACTGTAAAGAGCAGTAGATGCTGCAGCTTCATTAACGGTCATTATGTTATTGATTAATCGCTTCATTTCTTCATCTATCAAATGTGTTGTTTCTCTATTTTGCAGCTCAAATTTGACCAGATTACTCATTCAACTGCAATTAAGAACAACTGCAAAGCTGGAACTGGGTGTATTTGTGTAAAAGAAAAATTACTTGTCTGATGATTTTCTGTCCAATGACAAAATGATTATTTAACTATCGGCTCCACAAAAAGACATTTTCTGGATGTTGACTAACCACATTTTTCTTTTTATTTATCTGTGTGTGACAGATGTGAGTCAATGTTCTGTGGTGACCTTGTGGCTAAAACGCTGCACGCCTTACACACAGATGTGCAGCTGCTAAAATAGAGGCTACTGACCCTGACAAACAAACACACACACACACACATACACACATATATGCCTTTATATATCTATATAACACACACACACACAGCTGTGGAGACTTTGGGATGACCTCTGGTTCTCTAATCATTCCTTCTCTATGTCGTTCTCTCATCTCTCTCTCTCTCTCTGATCTTTCTGGGTGCTTATATTTTCCCAAGGAGCTTCCTGTGGTAACACATGGTGTCAATAATGAGGCCCCCTACACACACACACATACACACGCACACACACACGCTCACATACCTACAGACACTTTCCCCTCCTCCGCTTTTCATAATCCTTCATCCCCTCTCGTCTTCTTTCATTCCTGTCCCGTCTGCTCTTTCATTCCTGATCATCCTCCCTTCCCTCCCTTTATCTCCTCATCCGCTCCTCTCCTTCTCTTCCTGTGTTACTGTCATATTCCCTCTTTTCTGTCTCTTCCTTGTCTTCTTTTTCACACCATTTGCAGATATTCTTTGTATGAATAGACGCCGATTAAAGATCCTGAATATTGTTAAACCCAAATGTTTGTCTTAATGCTTTTATTTCATTTAATTCCTATAACAATCTTTAAGAGCTCACATTCCTCCCACTCTCCTTGCTCCTCCTTGTACATTTTGTCCCGTCATCTCCTCCTACTCCACCTCCTCTCCAGTATTTCCCTATCGTCCCGTGTAGGAGGATGGCTGACGCTCTCTGTGACCAAACTGAGCTCAGTGTCTTGCCTCCGTTTGTTTGTCTTGCTCCTCTTTCACCATTTTCTGCTGTTCTTGCTCAAGTCTTTTCTCTTCAAACCTCTATTTATCCACAGCAAACACGCAGCAAGACACAAGCTGTCTTTTACAAAGAAATCTGTCCGACACAGGCAGTTCAAAGACAGCCGTAAATCAAGACAGATGTCCCCAAGGCCTATTTTGGATTTTTTTTTTTTTTATCTGTTGAGTTTGGATTGTGTATGCTTTTTTCTTGGTTAAAACTTTGGGAACCAGTTCTCAGTTTGTTGATGTTGGTCCAGGATTGATTTCCGTTTGTTTCTGATACAGAAAAAAGTCAAGTCAAAGTTTCCGAAAAGTCACATGATCAGTTTCCTCATTATATATCATTATATTTTCCTTCCAACTTTAGTTTTAGATTAAAAATTGTTGGGAAGCTGTTATTGCGTTTACAGTATTATAGTTTTGTCATCACTATTATTGCTTTCTCGCTATGTTACCTTAAAATTGAAGCCCCATTTCCACTGCATATTGGTTATTCTCTACTCCTGTCCCCATTTAAGTGAAAGTCTCTTTTACCTGCTAGCCGAGCAAATGCTAAAATGCTACACGAACCATCGCGGACCACTAAAATCACATCACAGCGTGCTTTTAAATAAAATATTAGAGGTTTTCAAGAAAAAAACTTGACTCACCTTTGGCACCGTAACGCTGGTGTCTAGTGTGACACTTTTTAGTGTTATGAAGTGCTTTTTCTGAACAATGAAATTGCGTATCATGACATTTGAGATAATTCCCTTTATTAACGGCTAATAGCTACTAGCTTTGTAATATATATTGTGATTATGGATCCCAAATATATCTCATTGTCCAAAAGTCACACACACATGTGTCATCTCCTTCGATCATGACAGCAAGAATAAAATTTCAAATGCAAATTTAAAACTGAAGGACTTAATGGATATTTAGCGTATATTTTTGGCTGTGATAACATTTATTGCTTTGCCCCGGAGACGGATCCAGACTGCGCACTTATAAGGGAAACACTTGCATGTGTGTAATTGTGTGTTCTTCTACTGACGAGTAACAAATGTACTGAAACAGCAACGCCTTGTCCAAAGCTCATTAACGCCGTGATCCACGAAAGTCATGCCGCATTAGCCGCTGACAGAACCCATTTAAACTCCACATGAATTGCTTTTAACACGATCATTACGAGGTCCAGATCTAAAGGGTGTTTTATGAGATGATGTATAGAAGGTTATCCACGAGGAGTGATGTGATAGAATCAACCGCCGCTGTCTCCGTCTGATGTCATCCTAACAACAAATTAAAATATTAACTTCTCTAAAGGTCACTATTTCAGATTTCACGGTGGATTAATGAAGAGTCTCTCATGCTAAGGATGATGCCTCAATTAGGAGATCTGCACAAAAAAGATGCAACCATAAATATAAATTTTATGAACCTATTGTATGCCCACTTTAATGAACAACTTAAGTCTTCCTTCCTCAGAGCATTTATCATTCTTAAGACAACCCAATGTTGCCAGATGTGACTTCCACAGTTCATTCGAGGCAACTCACGCAGTCAACATATTTTTTATGGTCAACTTTGTGTCTTTACGTTAAATTTCATTTCATTCTATTTACACATCATTTTATTTCCTCATCTGAATGTTTTATAGAGTGATTTAAGTCTGATATTTAAACTTGTGAGTATTTTGTGGGTGTCTGTGGTCAGGATGTCTGAGCTGGTGTCGGCGGTCGCTAGCGGTAACCAGTTACTTCCTTATTCGACACGTGGCCGCAACATGGTTTTCGGTTTGCATGTAAGAAGTGGATTTTGAGGCTTTCGAATGCCGTTGGATGTGCTGCTGTTCACACCAGATCATTTTCTGTTGTGACCTTCTGTATTAAATCAACCCCTAACCTCTCGCACACCCGTGACCCGCCGGGGTCACCGCCCTCTTGTGTAATCGTGACCCCAGCCGGGTGTGTGGTCCACGTCTATGCGAAAGGATAAACAGTGTTAGATTGAAAAAGTGGGTATCCAATTGGGAGCTGTGAAATTGAGATGAGCTACAAATCAGACTGTGGCTCAGGCTATTGCCCCTGTGACCCCGCCCCTGGCCCCGCCCACGTTCTGGGAAATACAGTTTTCAAACGCCAGGCCTGCATAAACTCAAACGATAGTTGCCATTATTATACCCCCCCAAATCGAGTTGACTTGTCTTTACCGGCTCAAACTGGTACCTGGCTGTCTGTAGTTTTATAACCTTTGAATTAAAATCAAATTTGAGGCTGTGGCTTTGACTGACGGGCCAATAAATGAATGATTTGAAAGTCTAGGGCGTCCCTAACCCAACAATTTCATTTTCTGGATTTAGTGACAGATTTGTATGCAGCACACACGTTCTCTTTGCAGGGCAGCTTATGGATAGAAGGGACACACACATGCACACACACACACACACACACACACACACACACACACACACACACACACACACACACACACACACACACACACACACACACACACACACACACACACACACACACACACACACACACACACACACACACAAAGAGGCAGCAAACAGAAAGGCCATTATTTTGGGGCTGAATGTTTGTGTGATTGAGCTGATAAAGCATCAGAGGAATACAAGTCTATTAGACTGGCCTGGTTAGCTATAGATTTAACATTTATACACACCTCTGAGTGTGTGTGTGTGTGTGTGTGTGTGTGTAGGTGACTGACAAAGAGAGGGAAAAACACAGGCAAAGGCAAAAGTAGCGCGAGGAGGAAAAACGAGGTATTGGTTGTATATACATTTTTGGTTTTTCATTACTCCAGCTGATTTTTTGTCATCAATATTGTGCGTTTGCTCGAACAGAGATGGAGAGGCCGACATATTCTGTATGTAATTTCACATTTCCATTATATTTTTTGTGTTTCTATTATTCTGGTCGGTGGCGACCTCACCGAGGGGCTAATGTAACGCAAATGTTGGCGTCTGACATGAGATGAAATATGTGAAAAGTATGCAGTGTGTGCGTGTGCATGTGGTTGTGTATGTGTGCAGTCCTTTCAGTAATAGAGCCGTGACACACAGGAATTTGAGGCGCTGATGTCTGCCTCCAAAAGGCCGGGATGGAGTGAATGATCCCACTGTGTCCATCATACGATGTTGGTGGGCGGTAATGTGGTTTGTGTCTAAATAACCTCATGATGGATGGATGGATGGATGGATGGATGGATGGATGGATGGATGGATGGATGGAGGAATATTTATTTATTTGTTTATTTGTTCAAGTATTTTAAAACGATTAATTTTTTTAAATTTTTAAATACTTTCTGCATCATGTATTTTAAAATCTTTAGTTTTCATTAAACTAAAGATGTAATTTTCCTGAAATGCTGTAAAATTTTATTTCCTTTAATGGCATTTATCTAGGAATTTGATTCTGAAATGCTAAATTTCTTCATTCATTCATTTATTCATTCATTCATTCATTCATTCATCTGCACTAAAGAGAGGTGGAAGTGTTTTTAGTATGAATTTTGTTCTGGCTTGCTTTGTAGGAAACGGTGGTTGCGTAAACGAGAAACCGATGTTGGACACAAAACTGCTGTTTAGCTAAACTTGACCTTTGACCTCCCTTCCTTGGCAGGAAGGGATTCTCCTTTTGGGATCAATGGGGAATATAGCTTTGTGCGTCCTAAAAAAAACAAAGACAAATCTAGGACTGAGCAGCATAATGAAAGCAGAAGAAAGTTTTTACTATGTTTTAGATTCATACTTTTATTTTTCCTCTTACCGACCTTGTTTGGCCCCGTGGTGTATCGCTGAGCTAAGCATTCAGCCGAGCCCAAGGCTTGTTCTGACAGTGGGTGGGAGGTGGGTGGTCCGTCAGAACTTTATTCTTGGAGGAGCCCAGTGCTCTGTTCCAGCAGCTCAACCAGCTCATTGTCCTCTGCTGGCTTGCACCCTGCGAACAAAGGCTTCTATCACTTTGACTCGTGGGGGTCTTCTGCTGCTCTGCAGACAAACAGACATTTTTTTTTTCCTGTTTGTTATTTTTGTGTTTTAAGACACAGATTTTATTTAGGTTGTTCTTGTCGGAATGATAGGTCCAGAACGGGGTTAGGTTGGATTCGGATAGCATGCAAATTAACCTAACAGTGATCTGATACTGTGATCAATTGTCTTATGAATCTGTTAGCGTAGATGTCAACAATCAGTATTGATTGGAAATTTCTCTGTGTGTTTTAATATCCTGAATTTTAGTTAATTTTTTTTATTTGTGATCCTGAATTTTATGGTTTTAATTCATCAGTATTACACAGGCATAAATAACAAATGCACCCTAGTTTGTTGTTAAGGTGGATAAATTGGTAATAAATTGAGTGCATCTAAACAAACAATTCATTTTGTGCTCACGCCTGCAGCTGTGAGCTCTGTGCAACGATCACCTACAGCAAACTATATATAACACACATTCCACTTCAATGATATATATTTACTGCAGGTTTTTATTTGACCAGATATAGTTTCACCCTTAATCACATAAACATCCGCCCAAAATACTTTTTTTTTAACCTAAAATGACGCCATGGTGGAGCTAATTTCCAGGTGGCCTACATAAAATCTTTGGCAACCCACTGCATAACCAACAGCTGAATGAAACAAGTCTACACTCTTGAGAAATGCATCCTGGGAAGTTTAGACAGTTACCAAGTAAAATGCAAGTTGGGAAGAAAGGTCGATTAGGGGGAAAGGGATGAAAAACGATTACGACGCTTCATCACAATTGAGCTGCTTGAGATTCCCGACAATGAGATGTGATGAGGTCCTCTAATTATCCTCAGAGCTTCAAGCACATTTTCACATCAGTCGTCCTGTTTTTAATGTTTTCAAAGGTGTCGCCGCGCCGCCTAAACCTCACAGACACATATCTGCTTTGTTTTGTGTGCGATTCTTTCCTAACTTAAAACATACAGAAGTGAGTCTCATGCTGAAATTCCATCTGTTTCACAACAGACATGTGGTGTGTGTCATAGAAGTAACAACTGGTCATCAATCGAAGCCACTAGAGGAATGCGCTAACTTCACATTCCCAGAATTCTGGGGGGGGGGGGGGAACACACACAAAAAAAGAAATGAACTGGAATTGGACTCCTTTCCACGTAAAGAACCAGCGGTCCATCTGTACCGATGTGTCCAGAAATGATGATGTCACATGTAAGGTCAGATGTCTTGTCAGTTCTGTTCTGTTCTGTTTTATTCTTCATATTTTCTGTTTTATTCAGTCATATTTTCCTTTTTCCTGAAGGCCATTTTGCACCAAATCCATTCCCAGTTGACATTTATGAGAGAAAAAAATATTCATGATGCAAAAACAAAATCTGATTCTGTGTGTTCTAATGGGAAAACCAGTTTTTTACTTATTCGATTTTTGGTTCTGAGTCCTGTGGCCGTTTTCTGCTTCTGTGTGTGTGTTTTTTGCGTAGTGCTGAGGTTGCTGTGTACTGGAGGCCGACTCAGAGCCCCAGCTAGTGATGCATGGAGGAATCAGAGCTCCAATAATGAGTGGAATCAGCCTTTAACATGGTAATGTGTCATTTAGGGCCGATCCATTTAGCTAACGACTCGCTTCCTTTTGAAACCTATTAGCAGTAATGGTAAATAGCAGTTCCCCTTTCAACTCACGTGATCAATTCCCTTCTTCTCTCTTCTCTTCTCTTCTCTTCTCTTCTCTTCTCTTCTCGTCTCTTCTCTTCTCTTCTCTTCTCTTCTCTTCTCTTCTCTTCTCTTCTCTTCTCTTCTCTTCTCTTCTCTTCTCTTCTCTTCTCTTCTCTTCTCTTCTCTTCTTTGCATCTCTATTCTTTCTTAATCACATCATGTCTCCCTGCAGTTTGTCTTCAATGTCTCCCCCTTTGCATTCACAATTCAACACCCGGCTATCCATTATTTCACGATGGCTGATTATTCAAAATAGTAAAAAAAAAAAAAATACAAAAAAATGAGGTGACTTTAAATTGTTTTGTCTGCCTGATGGTCTAAAACCAAATGATTTCCTGTCATTCATCATGTACTGTTTCTAAAGGGATGCAGTCAGCATTTATCAAAAGCGTTTGTTGTGGCGAGGTCTGGAAACTATTCGCTGCACCTTAAATGTCACCGGCTTTGCTTGTGTTCTGGACTATCTGAGTGCTTTCTGTTCAAACATGAGTTGAAGTGCGTTCAGAAAGAAAGAAGAAAAATGTCTGCCTTATTTCTGCCTCAAAACTTTGGAATCAAAAGACTTTTTGAGTATCGTTTCTACATTTTAACACTGAACAAATATATTCTCACTTTCTCATAGCCCATGTTTTTGTCCACCCTCCCCCCTCCCATCCTCCTTTCCTCTCCTCTCCTTCCTGTTCCTCTCCTACCCATAGGGGCTCATTCATAACATCTACCCATTACCCACCAAGCTATTAGGTTTGCTAACAGTGAGATCCATTGGGTGAAAATCAATGTCTATCCGGGGAGCAGTTTGTCTGTAGTGCCACTGTAATGAATGCTATATACTCATGCACAGCTCTTGTGATGTATTTCCACACGCCCTCACACAAACACACACACACACACATACAGGTGCGCCATCTTAGCGTCGGGGGATAATGGATGGCCACCATATATTTGGAATTCGGTGAAAACAAACACGGGGCAACATGAATGTGAACGGTAATCAACGCTTTGTGTGCTCATCCATACTTTTTCCTCTATTTCCTGCTCTTTATCCTCATCACAGAGTTTCACAACCTTTTTTTCAATGTTCCTCCTTTTCAAAAATGTTTAGATGGGAACACAAAATAGAGACAGAGATCTGGTATTATCTAAAACATCTTATCACCAGAAGACACACACACACACACACACAGACACACACACACACTGATGGACTCTATATTGTCAAACACACACTTTAGCTACGCTCAATGTAACTTGAACATTTCCTGTGCCAGAGCAGTTAGCGGTAGCCCCGGGGCCAGCTAATAGTAGATGTGTAGTCATCAGCGCTGGTCAGAAATGATGATTCAGCAACCTGTAGTTCAGCGCTGTCAAAATCCATCGCCATCATTTATTTGTGTGTGTGTGTGTGTGTGTGTGTGTGTGTGTGTGAGAGAGAGAACCTCCTAAACTCTGGGTGAGCTCATTTCTACTTCAATCATTCGATGCTGAGTTTCATTCCCTTTATAACCTCTTAAGTGTTGTGAATAGTTCTGATGTTCATTCATGTTATTATAGTCACCCCGATGACTTTGCATCACGCATTCTTGAAACCGCTGATTCATTCATTCATTTTCTGTGGGGTCATGTGGGTGGAGCCTATCCCAGCTGACTTCACACAAACCCACAGGTTCCAGGTCAACTCCAGTACAGCTTTATATCAGGGTAATATTGGAAAAACGAGTGCTTCCAGAAAGTTGATGTCAACTTTTGAAGATGCTTTTCTTAATGGGATTAGCATTAGCATATAACCAAATTGCCTCCACTGACCCCAAATATCTACTTAAGTGTAACCCAATACCTCAATGTGAGGAAATACTGACCGTAATAGTTCATTAAACAGCTATTTTATAAATCTGACTCCACTGGATCTCGGATCTTTCTGTGAATGGTCGGACGTCGCAGGAGAACCAGGTCTGAACATCTGTTTTTCTGTTTTTGCTGGCCTTTAATGATGTTATTCATGGTGACTTTCAGATTGTTGGCCGAGTCTGCTTTCAACAGACTGTAAAACTAATCTCATGATCTGCAGTAGACCGGCCAACTTCGTTTTCTGCTAAGTAACAGAGACAAATGGCAACAACTTTAGCTTCCATCTGCTTCTCCGGTGGCTAGCTAGCCATGTTCTCCTCATCGCTCAGAGGAAGTTACTCCCCGGAGAGGAAACTGGGATTAATTGTGTGTGAGTGTATGGTGAATATTACTCATGACAACTGAGCTGGTCCTTTTAGACATACTTTGTTGATTGGTCCCCGTGGACCCGCCCACTCGGCTCTTCATCCAATCGTACGTTGCGTCTGGGATGGCGAGCAGCAGGAGTGAAGCCCGAAGACGAGGAACAATGAGGAGAAGTAAAAGGATAAGAGAGGTGCACAGACAGAGATGAGAGCCATTAGCGTTTTTGCGTGTGTGTTTGGTTTGGATTTTCTTGGTAACTATTTCTTCCTGGAAGCTCATGCACGCCCATCTGGATTTCCAATTACCCACAATCCCTTGTGACCCCACCGGCAACACAGACCTGCACACTGCCAATATACATCTACAGAAACACACAGCCAGTCCTTCAGCCATCACACACCTTTTTGTTTCTTCCCCCCTTATCCTTACATAGCGTTCACATTCATTTTCCAACATAAAAGCTTCCTTTTCACATTTTCATCAGCCGTGAGAAGACACACAAACAATTTTGATTGGTGATTTAGGTACCGCTATCAGAAGGAAAAGTTTTACTGTCTGAACTGAGAATAAAAAAATAACTACTGGAGCCCAACAGAGTGCAAACTTCAGTTTTTGTACGTCTGTGCACACAGCGTCTCGACCTTACAGAAGCTTCTGTTTGGTTTCGTTGTTTGGTTTTACTTGAGCATAAAGGTCACGCTCACGCTGAAATCTAACTTCATCTGCGGGAAATGCGATGAACCTCAAGCGAAAGCAGTCGGCGGCGCGAGGAGGAGCGATCACAGGGCTGAAAGCTAAAAGTGCAAAGTGATTTTCCTGAGAAAGTCATGCTGTGTGTGATTATTTTTGATCGTTGTTTATTCTGTAATTTTGGGGGAGTTGAGAGGAGAGCATGGTGGCTCCAGAGATGTAAGGATTAGATCCCCGACCAGTGATAAATCTCTACGGGGTCGGAGGTCAAGTTGTTCACTCCTGTAAATCTACTTACTGGCATGTTTTCATTACCGACAACAACATATCGCCTATACACCCCGGACAGTGTGTGTGTGTGTGTTTGTGTGTGTGTATGTGTGTGTGTGTGTGTGCACTGGCCTTGACTGCAGGCTGGACTGTACGTATAAACCGGGGCTAGAACCAATGAGTGTCTTCCTAAATCATACATAGCCACACTCACAACTACGCCTCTGAGGTGCTTGTGGATGATTTAGCAAACTCCTCATCACTGCCTCATCAAATGTGTGTGTGTGTGTGTGTGTGTGTGTGTGTGTGTGTGTGTGTGTGTGAGAGAGAGAGAGAGAGAGAGAGAGAGAAAGAGAGAGAAAGAGAGAGAGAGCAGTTGGTCCATTGCAGAATAGATTTACTGCTGGCTGGTCTGAGCTCAGCTAAATCACTTCAACCACTTATCCAGGAGTTATAGCTCATAAACACTCCCTCCCTGTGCCCCTGTGTTCCTTGTATATATGTATATTTTTAAAAAATCCATGTTTAAATTTTGTCTTTTAAATCTTTAGCCTCCGCGGTTTGTATTTGCGCTGCTATCAGGATTCCTTCTGCTTATGCTTCATGATGAGAGATCTGAATGATTCATTTTAAACTTTTTTTGTCTGCAATCTTTGCAATAACAAACATGAATCATGTTTAATGTGTATATAAATACAGACAACATGAACAAACTGGTCATAATTGATGCTTTAGGTTCTCAAATACAAAAAAGTATAGGGCTGGATCAGATTATATAGGTAAAATGCTGAATTAAAAATTTTACCATGACCTTCTTGCATAGGTCAAAGATCAAAGCTAGTGCTCTGACCTACTTTCATAGATCATAGCACTAGCTTTGATCTATGGTCTTACACTGGCCTTCTCCCTCGTCTTTCTTTCTTATCCGGTTCCTACGTGTACAAAAGTTAAAATCTGACCTTGACCTAGTTTTCTCAAGGTCAAGGTCATCATCTCATTTTTGTCCCCTTTGCTACCCGAGTAATGTGCTTTTTGTTTCATCTCTTTAACTGCAACGATCGCAAAGATATTCGGGCGGACTAATGGACGAACACACAAACGCTGACAATTACAATACATCAGCGCTTTGAAGCGGGATGTAAAAAGACATAATGACACAAATAATTTGTATTTAAAATAACATTAAATGTGACTTTGACCTTGTTGTTAGTGGAGTTGTGGATGTTTTTTTACAATCCGCTGCGGTTCGATAGCCCTCAATAGCTAAAACTAACACATTTTTGTTACGAGCAAAAAAAGAAAGCACCCTGCTTTTTTCTACTTCCATAAAAAAATGAATGAATCATATGAATCCATCCGAATGACATTCCTCTCGCTATCCTCCTTGATAAGTTGCTGCCTAGACCGTAAAGCCTGACGGTCGTGAGAGTGAGACGATCGGCAGATGAGGGGTTTGATTGTGAAACGCTGCTGAGTCCACAACGTAAAGACGATATCATGACTGCAGTGTGTGAGAGACTTCCTGTTGCAGTTCATTCTAGTCTGCACAATTAATCTGAGGAACTCTGGCTTCATGGGAGACATGAAGACCCCCCCGCCCCAAGTTTGGAGTACAACGATCGCTGTAGCTCGTCACAGGCGTAGTCAGTTAAATGACATTTAGTCTGTGTGTGTGTGTGTGTGTGTGTGTGTGTGTGTGTGTGTGTGTGTGTGTGTGTGTGTGTGTGTGTGTGTGTGTGTGTGTGTGTGTTTCAGTAGAGGATTAACTGTCTATGACTTTGTGGTTTTCCTGTTTAGTCTGAGTTTATGACTGTCTGGAAGAGGACAGGGTTTTGCAAAGATTAGCAATGCATTCACATGCACACACATTACCACACACACACACACACACGCACGCACGCACACACACACACACACACACACACACACACACACACACACACAGGTTCACAGTCACACTTGAGGCTGTGAGTGTGACCATCTGTAAAAGGACATCTTTGGTTGCTAATGTTCTGAATGAGAAACACGAAATCCAAACACACACTTTAAGTGATGCACTTCAGTAATGTAAGAAATATTAGTGGCAGTGTGTGAGTTCTCACATTTGCAAGTGATAATTCACATATTTAGCATATAATACAGCTAAAATGTCTTCACACTCAGCACCGGATGTGTTTGTAGTTAATAATGTGAACTGGGATTTAATAAATGAATGTGGCCTTTCCTGGGTCTGTCTTCACTGACTTATTATTAAAGCATTTCACCTCCATGGCAAAGAAAAAAAAAACAGCATAAAGGGAGCGCTTGTTACGTTGATGTTCATGAAATGAAGCTGAACTAAAGAGGAGACACAAAAGGAAGTAAGACGGGTAAATGTCCTGACCCCTCATGTTCTGCATCACCCTCCCCTGCAAAAACTCCCTGCCTTCATTTTCTCTGTATTATAAGTTAGTCAAAGCTCTCCTTCAAGGCACGGTGACTGACTGTATGCTTGCATTTCTCCTTAGAGCTTCATTATTGATGGGAACACACACAAACGCACTCCCGGTGCAGGAAGTCCTTGTGAGAGCAGGATGTTGACTTAGTTTTCATTACAGCTTTCCCTGAAACCCCTGGAGGTCGACAGAAGAGAGGCCAACAGATGTAAAGCCTGATATACCGGCAGGGAAGCACAAGTGTAGATGCATGTACATTTTCCAACTCTTATTGCACCATGAAAGTAATAACAAGAAGGAAGAAAGTACATATTTGTTTAATTTAATAGTGTGGGGGTGGATAGTGTTGTGGGAAACAGTGGGGGTAGGCGGGAATCTGAAGCTCCAAAACCAAAGTAAAAATTCTGCACAATTAGCTCAGGACTAGTTTAGACTAGTAAGTTTAACTAATTCCTCATCGATTGGTCTGCTCACCTGGTCAGATACGTTATGTCAACGTGTGACATTCATGGTTCCCAGAAGATATATCCTATCCTCTTCATTGCACCATCACTGAGTTCATATTTGGGTGTTTCAATTGATTTATGAGCTGCAGAAGTAATAAAATCATCAAAAGATGCTAACTAATTATCACGATGGACATTATACATGCTAAAAATAAGCGTGTTAGCTTTGTCACACAGCAAACAGGTGGAAACTCGTCGGAGTTGATGCAGTGACAGAACAAAAGAGATCCAATCAAGGTTGAGCAAATGTGTAGTTTCCCATCCGATCATTCATCATTCATTTATCCAATAAATGTTCCCATAGAAACATAGAAACAACATGCTCATACACACACTGATGGTGTTGTGCGTATGAGCGTGTGTGCTAATATTACGTCTTTGGATGTTGGCTTTGCAGAAGTTGAGTAATCAATAAATGTTACGACGGCAGATTGTGGGCGAGTCTTCGCCTGTGACTGATGAAGATGAAGGGTGATCGTGTTATATTTGAACCCGTCTGCTGTGATATTTACCAAGGAGCACCCATTGGGCCCGACTTCATTTCCCTTTCATTATATGTCAGATGTAGATAAGTTTGTTGTTTAAACTCTCTGTAAAACCGTTATTCCATGGCTATAAGGATTGATTATTATTATTATCTTTAGGTATTGAAGTGTTGCATTAATACGTACATCAGTTTGGTATAAATTAAACTCTTGAGACAAAACCTGATCCATAATTTTCCAGATGTTGTATCTATAAAGATTCCAATAGAATATATGTGTTTTCAGATTTAATACTAAATGCCACACATGGATGCTGAGAGCAGCCATGTGCATTCAAATTGTATTAATACAGCTATTTTGAAGTGTTTCTGCTTAATTACTTTGTTAAATCAACCGCTTTTGTCTCTCAGGTGCAATAACAAAATATTGTTTTCTTTAAACTTAATTAAATACCGAAATGCTTAATTAAATGACTGCTGAGTAATTTCACCGAGGTCTTGAACCACTGCGCTTACGCAAGACTTAATGATCAAGCTCCTTTATTGTTCTTCCGCTCTTTTTTTACACTGCATTATCTAAATATCTTTAGATAATTATCATGAGCCAGAATCACTGCTGCTAATCAGTCATAACTAAAACAGTTGTGAGGGGAAAAAAATTCAATTAAAGCAAGTATGATCAGTAGCCCTTTGCATCCATACTCGGTGGAGGTGTGTGTTCTCAATTCAGATAATTATCAGGACTGCAACCATTGAGTCACTCAGTCCCACAGCAGTTTAAGTCAGATCAGACGCCTGGTTAGGGTTAGGGTTAGGGTAAGACTAAGGGTTAGGGTCCCTTAAACACCAGAAAGGTCTGTAGTACTAGAGAAGCCTGTTGCTGCTACTAACACGTGAAAATAAAACAAACTGCATACAAAAAATATTTTGCTGTCCAAACTTTCAGGAGATTTTTCAATGCAAATATATGTTAAAAATGCATCTGGATTTAATCAGGTATTCCTTGAAATGTATTATGTTTTTGCGCGGTTATTTTTGAAGATATTAGTTATGCACTTTAAATACTGGAACGATGGCCGTCTTTCTCCTTTTTCTGTTTGCAATGCAATGCTGTGATGAGAAATAAGTTCTGTAGGAGCCAAAGTTGCAAGATGGATGATATTTTACAAGAGTCGTAGTCGGACACAGGCAGACAGGATTGTGTTTAAACAATTTTTGTTCTTTACTCATCTGTTTCGCCCATAACAAGACATTTGAAGTACATTTTTCACAACTTCAGACAAAATTCCTGTTAAAATCCCATTTCCTGGGTCTCTTTGTTTGAGCAATCCAGAGATAGAAGTGAAGTCATATCTCAGCTGTTTAAAGCCCACCTGAGCAAACACTGCAGATTAGTTTTCTTTGAGAGACCTTCACCGAGAAGAAGGACTGATTAGTTTCCAACGCTCCAATCAAATGTGAAGTCTGCAATAGAAGTTAAATTTTTGTATTTATGTATGTATGAGTGGTAGTGCACTGTATAAAATGTATGCATGTATATTCGCTGCATATTTCGGGGTTTTATGCATGCGCACAATCCAGTATGTAGATATCTGTGAAAGCCATCAGTGTGTGTGTGTGTGTGTGTTAGTGTGTGTTTATACAGGATTATCGCGGTCTCATCCCTCATCCCTCATCCCTCTCCCAGCTCTGACCCTTTTAAACAACACTCTATCTTTCTCCGGGAATCCCTTCATCCATCTTTATCAATCTTTTTCTCCATCCATATCTCTCTCCCTCTCACCCCCCCCAACTACTCGTGATGGGAGGGGGCAGAGATAGAGAGAGATGATCTTGTCTTTTTCAACCCTCTTCTTATTCCATCAAAGAACACATCTAGCCCCAAAACTCAACAATAACACATCGATCACGCGCATACACACACACACACACACACACACATACACACACACACACACACACACACACACACACACTGAGCAAAGCGAGCGGCGTAGTCATCATCCGCCATGACAGAAAAAAAGCAATTTTTATTCCTAATGCAATAAGAAGCTTTTACACGGTGAAATTAATTTGTTGTCGTCATGAATCTTGTAGAATCGCAGTCATATCTGGACGTCTTCTCCTTAAGTGGAGCTTTAATGTACGTATTGTTGTATTATTGTCTGTAGTGCCATCATTTGATGTCATCGCTTTTCAGAAAACTGCATTTTCTCATAAGCATGTGGTTAAATTGATTTGGATCCGGTTCCATTAAAGTTAAGGTCCATTGTGTGTTATTTTCTGAATTAGACCTGCAGCCTCCAAACTGTGGAACAACCGACCCTTCCTTGGTTTTTAACCCAGCATGAGTTTCGTACATGTATTCTGCTGGTTTTATTGCTTTCTTTTTTATGCCTTGTGGTTTTCATTTCATTCAAGGCCTATCAAGCACTTTTTTCAAGGCTGCTGTTTTTAAATGTGCTTGTAAATAAAACTGACATGAGTAGAATCCACTGCACATGGTTCTAAAACCAATTCCAACCTGCAAACACTTCAATGCTTTAACGTTGTATGGTATTCATGTTATACCTCATGTGAACATGCTAATGTAAGGGGGGGGGAATCACTTGAAGTTACCTGGTTGTCATGGAGATGGAGATGGTTGAGCTTTAGTCCTGTGACACAAGTATGTCAAAAGTCACAGAATGTGAACAAACTTAACTTAAAATTGATGTTAATCCTTCAAACTTGGTTTTCTTTCGCTCCTATATGTTTACAGCAACTTATTTTAATAGGGTCATTTTTATTCCAATCATGCTCTGTTGGGTGTTACTATTTTCAGAAGACATTAATAGAAATAGTAATAAGTTATAGAATTATGACCTAGAATGTAAAGGCATGCCTTTAATACCAGAAATGCTCATCCTGTGTAAAATGTAGCTGATAGATTGATGCAATATCCTGTGAATAAATAGTCCACCTTTCCCGGGGATGCTGCCATGTTATCAGCACTGAGGTGTTGAAACAACTTCTTTGCCGATGACATTGCACCAGCTGTCATTGGGTGTACTTATCCATTTTGACAGTATTATAATTTAGAGCCTGTGTGGCAGTAAATCCTCTGAGGCATCTGGTTAACAGAGCGGAGACGGGGATAGAGAGGCAAACAGACAGACAGACAGACAGGTTAGCGAGCTTATCAGAGCAGAGAGGGGAAAGAATGGAAGGTAATGAACCTGAGTAGATGTGTGTGTGTGTGTGTGTGTGTGTGTGTGTGTGTGTGTGTGTGTGTGTGTGTGTGTGTGTGTGTGTGTGTGTGACCATATAGCTGTAGGCAGACAGTCTTTGTGTCCTTGTCATTCAGTTGATCTGAAATTTGAACCCTGTCTTTAGCCGTTCTCCGTTCCTCTGTCCTCGTCTTTTTGTTCGATATAAAGGAACTAGAGAGAAAGTGTTATCTTTAGCAGCAGGTCGCTTGTGTTCTGATTCTGCCAATAAATATCTTGAAGTTGTTGAAAAGTCGGGGTCAAAGGTTGAGGACCAATCCCCTGCAACTCCCCTGTAGGGTAGCGTGTCCTGTGTCTTTAGGGCACGGAGGGGTAGTGGTTCTCTGGCCCTCCCGACGACCCTTCAAATGGAGTGTTTTTAGATGTACGCTGAAAACAGAGGGGTAGAAGAGAATGGTAGACAATCCCAGAATGCTTTACAAACAGAGGCAGCATAAATGGAAGATATGTACCCTTCATTTTATTTTATTTTCACCTGTTTCTTTGTTCTGTCTTGTAAATCGGATCAGATTTGTCAGGATTTGTGTAGAACTAGAACATGTTTGTGCAAAGAAGATGAATCTGATTTGATTTCCAACAATGGAGATGATGTGTGTTTAATTCAACTTTCCAGGTAGTTGTAAACCCATCTGCAGAAACACTTCATTTTTACTATATCAGTATTTCTGGCACAACTTCACCAACTACCAAAGTGCATTGAGAAGGGAAAAGGTCTAGAGAGGCAAAACTCCAGCAACAACTTTATTAATAATGAAGTGTTGCTGGAGTTTCCACTGCTTTAGAAACTCTTGATTTTAAATGTGTTTTGATTGATGTGATGTGCATTAAGTCGACTGTTCGGCACAAGTCCGTGCCCCTTGGAAATTACCTCACAAGTGGGAAACAGTGGTGTGTGACCCGTTATTTTTGACCCGTTATAGTCGTGCTCTGAAACACATCGCTGGCATGCTGATTTCAATCAGGTATGATTTTTTTTATGCTATTTAAGCACCAAGGAGAATGTACATACACACAGACACACACACACACACACACACACACACACTGAAGTAGATTCTGATTACCAGGCTATGTGCTATGAGTATAAAGGCTGGAACGTCTGATCTGGGTAATTAAGTGCACTCAGAAGGTGCGGCATTAAATGGTGCAATCTTAAAAGCATTAAATGTAAATTAATAATTTTTGTTAAGTTTGTAAAGAAATAAACAAAGTGTGATCTAAGCTCACAAAAGTTTAATGCTACTGCAGCTTTTCAAAGCTTCATTGAATGAGATTGAACTGGCACAAACCGAAACACGAGGCAACGGTTGAAACGAACACCGATCCCTTTCGAGTCCCCTGTGATGCTTCATATCAGACACGCAGAACTGATTTGGAGATCAAGGTATTAGCCGGCTCAAGTCGAGGTAAACGATGCTATTAGCGATTCCACAGTTTCCCACACACACATTTGTTGTCTGGCTGGAGACTCTTCCAGGTTTTGCGGATCAGAAGCCAGAACTGAGCAGGATGTTGGCTCGATTTCCTGGCGGAAACAGTTGGAAACGGTGTGGAGAAGGAACATTGAGAATATTTCCATCAAAGCTACTTTTTTTTCCATCTTGCAAGACAGTCTTAACTAAGATATGTTGATGTTGAGGTCTACTTGCTGGATTTCTGTTCTGTTGGTATTGTGACAGTAAAGCACACATGTTGCTGTTTGAAATAAAAGAATAAATCCACTAGCTATCAATACATGGTTGCTGTATGCTCTTTCCTCCTTTTAGAGCCTGCTAACTCTGTTACATGTGGAATAAAACAACAAAAGAGCGCGTTGTAAGCACCAAACATCACCTTTACAATCATCAGAGATCTAAACATTGCACCACAATGAAGAGATGGAACAAAGACGAATGATACACCAGAATAAAAGAGGCCGAGGCTCAGAAAGAGGTCATGTACTGTAAATAATTTCACTTTAAGAAGCTGATGTGAGTATTTCCCGTTGTGATTATTGTGGTGTAGCTAACACAGGTCTCAGACATGAGGCAAAAACAACCCCTCCTGTTTCTTCTGCTTCCTCCGTCTATCAGAAAATATTCGACCACCAATCAGATTTAAGGTCAATAATGAAATTATAACCGACCGTTTGCACTGTCCACACCCACTGTCACGCCCAAGCCACACCCACTGCAGCAGGATTGGGTGTTAAGACTTAAACCAATGAGCGTTATACAAAAAACGAGTAGTAAATATATAGGAAATAACTGCAAGAAAAGCTATAATGAATCAGTAAGTGACACAAACATCGGAGTAGAACTGCTTCTCATGTTCTCGTTAAACCGTGAGAATTTTCCCTTGGTGAAGACATTGTTCTGGAAGTCTGGCTTCCTTCACTTTGTGTTCTCAGATGTCACCACTGAAAGCTTTGGAAGCCATGGACACATGTGAGAGAGGCTGGGGGTGTCTCAGATGTTCTTCACAGTTCATCAGCGTTGACACCTGGCCAAACAGCTGGAATCATCTGGACACACACACACGCCGTCTGCACTTCCACAAGGGCTCCTCACTCTCCACATCTGATCCTCCCTTCCTGTCTCCTTTGCATAAAGTTGTACATTAATGAGCCTCCGTCCTCATGTCCGCCCATACGCTGTTTGGATGTAAACCGGGAGGCTTCTGGGCCGACACATGTTCCTCTGTCTGTACGCGTTCTCCAGCGAGGAAACGTGAATCATGTGAACAGTATGTCGATCATTCCATTCCAAAAAAACAGTCCTTAGCTCAGAAAAAAATGTGCTTTTACCATGGGAACAACACGGAGGAGTCACGCTAGGAGAAACAGTGTCATGGAGCATTTGTGAGGTGATGACATGCAGATGTAAATAATAAGCTGTTTGTTTAGATCGGTGTTTATTCCCTGGATAATATGAACCCCGCGGCTCGCTGTCCGGGAGAAGAAATGTATTCTATAACGATACGACCACACGGGGTGTTTTGATCGACTCCTAGGATGCATAAGAAAATCTGTAACTAATTTATTTTCCTGTCTTCACCTTGGTTAGAATATGTTTATTACATTTCAGAGGAAAAAGTTTAATTACTTTTGAAGTACATCTGAATGGATTGACTTTTGAGAACTGTAATCATTTTATTTTGCATAGTTGATTGAATCTTTTCAATGAATTCCCGATATTTCACAGAGCTAATCACTGAGTGGTTTAAAACCAAAATGCCATCGTGTGTCAGCAGGCATCAAAATAAATATAAATACAGGATGCTTGGAGTTAGGGCTGCAGGATTAGTTGTAATGAAATCTCAATTCACACTTTTATGCCGTCTCATTTCTAAACAATGAAGATTCTACTGTCCCGCCAGTCGAAGCGTTTCGAATGAGACACCAATGGAGAAAGAAAGGTCATCAACAAATATTTCAATTTTGTGAAAAATTTGTGCCAGAGGATTGTAATCTCAATTTTAAACAAAAATGAATAAATAAATCGATTTGATTCCTATCATTTCCAGAATCCAACCCTCGTCAGAGTCCAGTTTCACTTCACATGTGCTACTAGCTCATTCAATGGGACTATAAGAACATGAAATATGTTGCCTTGCATTATTTTTTTGTCTTATGCCATGGTCGTTCTTTGCCTTGTGTAACATTGATTAATGGATTCCTACAGTATCTGAATAAGTCAGTGTTTACCGCTGATATAAATGCCTTCTCCAAGTTTTGTATTCTGCTCCAGTGGTGAAAAATGGCCGTGGAGAGAAATCCTAAAAAAATGTTTTGCTTGAGCAACATAATGCAAATGAGTCGTCCCCTGATGAAGCAGCATTCCACTGGAGTCTGAAACCTGAACAAATACGTTCTCTGTTTGCCTCTTTCATACAAAAGAGTGACTCGTGTTTTCACTCAGGGGGTAAATAATGTTCATCCCACCAAAAATACACTCAAATGATGGAGCTTGGATATTATAAAAATGCCTGCTGCCCCCCTCGTGTTCTTTGATCATTACTCATATGCTAGTGCAACAGGCAGGCCGCCGTTAGCCTCCCTCTGAAAAAAACCACTGCAAAGAAAAACCAACATCAGTTTAATGATTAGGAATCCGAACGCTGTACACGTAACAGGATTCTGGATGTTTTTAATAACCCTTGCTGCTCGGCTGCTTGGTATTTTTTTTAATTTTACGTGTGTGTTTGCATAAAATGCAAACAGCCTGACCTCATTTGAACCACTCTGATTGGACGGGCACTCGTATTTAGTGACTATTTTACACATTTACATGAACTTTGTGGGTGGATGTGAATGTACATCTGTGGAGTCGGGCAAAACGTAGCTTTTGGAAATATGTCTGATATATTGACAAACTGATTGATGTCGAAACAAGTGTAACAAAAACATTTCTGAAAATATTAAGCCTTTTCAGATTATTTTTTTTTCCACTTCTAAGAGACAACCGTTGTGATTTTTCGTCTTCTCAGGTCTTTTCCCGGCGGTGCTGAACCTGGCCTCCATGGCACACATAACCGCTAATGCTACCTGTGGATCGTCCGGTCCAGAGATGTTCTGCAAGTTGGTGGAACATGTACCAGGCCAGCCGGTTAGGAACCCTCAGTGTCGAATCTGCAACCAAAGAAGCGTGAAACCATTTGGCAAGTAGAACACACACACAAAACACACACACAACCAAGATTTATAGGCCTGATGTCAGCTGTGATTTATCATGATTGCATGCCTGTTAATCAGGGCCCGATTGGCCAGATGTTAACCAATTATTTTTTCTGAAATGATAATCACCCAAGGAAGTGAGGAATCAATCGCAACTTGACAAGATGACAATACAAAATTAGCCTACGATCATGTTTCAAAGCGCCAACTAGACAGTTATTTAGTCAGCGATCTGCACAGGCCATTAGCAGGAACCAGATAGTCAGTCAGTCAACTGGTAATAATCAGTCAGTCAACAAACAGCGTCGTCAGCCAGTCAAAAAGGAAAGCCGGTTAATTCAATTCTATTCTATTCCATTTTATTCAATTAAAAAAAAAATCTTTTTTTGTCCCCAAGGGTCAATTGAAGGCACATAAAGCAGCAGTATTGGTGCAAAATACGGGATTGGTGCACAAAAAGAAAATGCAGACTGCAAAGAGCAAAAACCAGACTCAATACACAGACAACCAACACTAACACTAAAATACACAATAAACAGATATCTACAATATAAGCAAGTATGTGCAATGGGGTAATAAATAAATAAAAACCATAGAAATTGTAAAACTTAACTCTTCCTTCCTTCTTAAGTTTGGTTGATTAAAGTGCCAGAAAAAAATTGCCTTCCTTTCCACACATTTCAGGAAATATGATATATGCTAATTAGAAATAAATAATCAGATGTGTGAAACCATGGATATGATCTGAAGATGGATACGTGAGGCAGTTAGCTTAGCTTAGCATAAAAGCTGAATACAAGGGGAAACAGTAATCCCAGTTTTGCCTGAAAGTAAAAACACTCTTCCTACCTGGACATCCAAAACCTGATCACTAACAGCTTGTTTAGTCGGCACAAAAAACATCTTTACCAATATGTAAGTGACAGAAACAAAAAGCCGCCTGGTGATTGACAGCTGCAAATAAACCTGAAACACCTGAAGTTCCAAACACTCAACACAACATACATAAAAGCTCTTCACGGCGACCTTCGATATGTAACAAGCTAATAATGCGTTTTATCTGTCGCCTCCATTAAAGCCATTGTGTGGAGCTGCAGGGAGGCGGAGATGTGCTTTTGTTATCTGGCCTTCAACGCTTCAAAGAGCAGATTCTTAGAAGAAGAGCAGAGGGGAAAAAAAACAATGGAATGAAGATTAGAGTGATTGAATTCAGTATCTTATAGAGACGCCTGTTTGGGTTCTCCTTCTGTTTGTGTGTGCAGAGCGACACCCCATAGAATACGCCATCGACGGAACCAACCGCTGGTGGCAAAGCCCCTCCATCAAGAACGGAATGGAGTACCACCATGTGACCGTAACCCTGGATCTGAAACAGGTGAACACACACAAAGGAGATATTATCATAGTACACTATACTATGGGAGATTGCACTGATTTAAACTGTGTGATGTTTAAATGACGGTCAAAAATCAGCAGCGTCGCCTCACGCTGGCCGTCTTCGGCAAAGTCTCTTTGTCCCATCGAACGATAGTTTCAATTCCTTCATCTTGGCTTGATGAGACTGATAGAGAATTCTTATTAGGCTGTTTACTTCCAACCCCCACCCCCCACCCCCATTCTTATCTCTCCATCCTGGCAGTGAATTGCCTTTCTCGGCTGCAGTCAGATTGCCGGCACTCGGTCCATCGAGGTCATCTTGACACTTTGCTGCCACCGTCTTGTTTTTCTGTCAGGATGTTGCTCACAAAACCACTGGCCTTCCCGGATCGACGTGACCACACCTCTTTGGATTTCATAGCTTACGCGATAAGAAGTCTGGGCAAAACGCACAGATGTTCTTAGAAACAATTGACAAATGATGAATACATTTTTTTGCTTATTCCTCCTTTCAAATCCACAAAGAAACAGAGCTGCACCTCCTCGGTGGAGTAAGTAAGAGCAATTAGTTAATCATCCACGGATATCAGAGGAGTTAAGCCACTATTATATCAGCAGAGCTGAAATTAGTTTAACCAACTTTGCTATCAATAACTTCTTAAGCGTGTGTGTCACTCTTTAAATAATTGGGTTTCCATTTTTTTTAGTTGGAAAGCTTGGCAGAAACCTCCGTGATGGAGGGGTTGTGTATTGGCATGAGATGATTTAGGACACCTAGTTTCATTTGGAAGTGTGATTAACGTGTTCGACTGCCAGATTATAATTATTTAAATGTCATGAGAATAAAACTAATGAGCCTAAGAGACATTTGTTCAAGAGAAGCACTCGATTCATTAAGAGAATCCTATCAAAAATTGCTCTAAAGGTTAAAAACAGATTAAATATAGATTATTAATCAGGAGCTTCTATCCTAGACAACAACAGTGTGACGTGAAAACGACAATTGAAGCAGTGACAAAAAAAGCCTGAATGCACATTGACATTGCAGGAAGTCTGTAGAATAGAGTTTTACCGTAACATTCATGCTTTAATGAGATCTTTATCATCATCTGACCTCTTCAGACTTTTTTGACAACGCACTGCACGGATGTCTTCATTTTTCATTTCAAAGTAGGCAATCAGGAATGGAATTTGCGGAATATTTAATCAGATAAATGTTTACTTTGTATTCTCAAAAACTTAAATTCTTTACATTGGGTAGATGAGGTCTGTAAAAAATCCCACAGGTTTGAACATCTCCTTTCATATTCAGTCAATAGAATATGAGGAGCTCATAGATTCCACCACCCTGACAGCAGAATGAAGCAAACAGGATCAAAAATTGAAATTAAATAACTGTCTTTGAGATTCAAATCATCATATAGACAATGAATATTGTTGTTGTATGTCAGCACCGTCAAATGAACTGATCGGAACTCATAGCAAAAGAGAGGAGAGAACAAAAGCGAGAGTCAAAACTGAAATGGTTGCTGCAGAACACAAATGTATACATGCCTGAATGGGTTCACACACAAGCCCGCACACACACACACACACACACACACACACACACACACACACACACACACACACACACACTACACTGATGTGTAATGGAAAAATAAATAATGAAGCAGAATAATAACTGACCGATGGATAACAACAAAACAGTGAATGAAAGTGTGTAAAAATAGCCTTCTTAAAAGCTTTTTAATACCAGCGCATTTTTCCTCAATGATCAACTATGGGCTGTATTCACTTTAGCAGCCATGTGATGGCTGCAGTCTTCATGGTATGGGTGTATATAATTAAGTGAACTGGCTGTCCGTCTTATGGTAAAGTAGTTCACACCTGGACTGAAAGAGTTGCTCTTATGGTGTCCATCTTAACATGTTGTTGTGTGTGTGTGTGTGTGTGTGTGTGTGTGTGTGTGTGTGTGTGTGTGTGTGTGTATGTTTATTCTTCTGTGTGTTTCCTGTGTGTACGCGTGAATCTCAATCACTCCAACGGAAAGCTATTTACCCTCCAGTGCTCTGAATTTCCCCGGCGACCTCAGTCATCTCACTTAGAAAATGACAATGGGCATGTGTGTGTGTGTGTGTGTGTGTGTGTGTGTGGTTATCGCTTGTGACATCACCACCTTCATTTCCTCTCTTGTTATTGTTGTGCGTCTCTTGATAGAAAGACAAACAGGCAGACAAGGATCCACGCGAGCAACGCCGTGAGCTGAAGGAGCGCTCCATGTCGGGATGCTCTTCATCTCACATGCAGACACATCTGACACCACAATTAAAGCAAGAGCCCTCTGTTGGAAAATAATGAAGAACCCTTTTTGACTCGATGGGACCTTTAAAATCTGGTCATTTGTGAGTTTTAATTCCCAGGTCTAGACAGTTTTTATGAACCTTTTTATTTAGCTCATCTAACTTTGCAGAAACCTGTCATGAAGTCCATCACTGTGTCGCTGCAGGCTCAGTCATTAGTTCAAGAAATGACTAGTGAACGTATTAAGACTATTTTAAACTCGGACGATCTTTTATCAGTTTCAAAAAGGATTTGTAGAAATTGCTGTTATTATGAAAATGCTGGAGGCGGTTTCGTTAAGGGTTATTATTTTTAACGGGGTCAAATCATGTCACGGCTCCCCCTCTCTGAGGGGCAAGAAATAAACCTGGAAGAACAATGTGGGTCCGCTGTCAATCAGTCAGAATGTGACCCAAATTGATTCTTTTTGATCAATCTAATCTGTTTTTTCCTGTTAAGATAATCCTCAGACGTTTGGTCTGTTTATTGTCTGGTATTCTGTTTTTCATGAGATGCAAATAGCACTGGGGACGTCATTAAAAAGTCCATCAAGATGAAGATGAAGAGCGATAAAGAGACTGGTAACAGGTTGTGCTCTCTACTAACGTTACTTAAGTCCACATTACTGAATTTTCCAGTTGTAAACCTTTACTTTTTACAATTTCCCACTGGCTAAAGTCAGCGCTCTGGTCAGGGACAGCTTATTAAAGCAGGTGTTTGAGAATGGAATGCACCGTTTTTTTTAAATAAGTCATTACAAGAAGGTTTATAACATACACACTTGGAAGAAAAAAGCATAGAAACACGCTACAAATGGATAAAAAATTTCCTTTGCTTTAATTTTTTTAAAATTTGTGTTCACTGGGAACATAGAAGTCATGTGGTGGGAGCTCTGAGCACCAGACACCAGAGTGCCATGTCTGGCATGACCTCAGGCCAAAACCAGAATGTGGGAGAGATTGCAGCATCTGGTGTTTTTTTGCAGGCTAAAGCCATTTAAAAAGCGTAAGGCCGAATTCTGGCGAACGAGTATTTGCGCATTCCTGTGTTTCATTTGTGTTTTTAAGTGTGTTTTTGGCCGTTCAGACAGACTTAAAGAGAACGGATTGTATTTGGCTGCAGCTCATCAGCCAGACCATTAGTCAAGCATGGGCTGTACTCGCTGCTCTACTATAGCCTCTTGACTCTTCCATGTGGAGTACACAATAACTTGTCGGATTTTTACAATTTTTGTACAATTTCCTCGCAATTTGGTCAAATATTGACCTCCTTTCCAATATTTTTGCTGCAGAGCTGCCTGGAAAATGTCATTCAAGACACTGCAGCATTGAAATTTTTTATTTTTTTTAATGTGTGTGAGTGTGTGTGTGTGTGTGTGTGTGTGTGTGTGAGTGTGTGTGTGTGTGTGTGTGGCTGATCGGTGAAAAAGCAGAACCATATTTGGTGGATAAGATTTTGTGGTGAATAACTGCCTGTTTGACAGGCAGAAGCGCTTGAAGATTCACACTAATTCAAACTGGCCAAAAAAGCTGCTTTATCCATCCACAGAGATGTTCAGACATTTATTTTCTAGGAGTGACAGTAAATTTTAACGAGTCTGAATTCCAGGTTTGTTGCTCCGATTGCAAATCCACCTGTGTGTCGACACATTTGCGTGTCTGTGTGTGTTTCTGGATCCCAAAAGCGAGCGAAAATATTGAATTTTATGGCTTCTTAATTGCGTCTCTTTCTGATTTGACTGCACATGATTTGGGTTTTTTGTGTGAAGCTCTTGCCACAATTAGCTGGAGTTTGGTGCCTTTTTAGCAGGCCGGACGTGTTTTAACACGCCGCCCCGCAAACGCCAGCTGTTCACTTTAAAAAATGCCATCTCAAATAAAGCTGAAACAAAACCGATTCTTCACAGTCCATTGAATTTTAGGCACAGCAACCAAAACAGATGCCTTAAACAGGCTGATTGACTGCCTGACAGAGTTGTATGGAAGCTTATGGAATATTATCTTCTCTACTTCTGTTGCCGTGTCAACGCTTAAATTAAAACGCACCGTCAAAATGAAGAAATTCACTCAGTTCTTTATTTTTAGAATCAGACAATTCATTAGTACAGATCAGTACAGATACAGTACATCATGTCAGCTGGGATGATGATTCACTCTCTAGCGTTACCACTTTACAGTCCAAGTATTTTATTTTTTTGTCGGAACATGCAAATCTGCTTTCTTTATAGTCACATTTGAGCCTTTTTGATTTTGTGACTTAATTCTGCAGTAATGACGCTGCAGGTTGAGAGTTCAGATGTTTTATTAATTGAGAAAGGAACATGTTTTTTCTTTTTAATTGACTTAAATAACATGTTGCTCGCTTCTTTCTAACTTGCATAAACGAGATCTCCGAAAAAAAAAGGGATGGATGACTAAACTTGATGAAAACTAACGAGGACATTTGACACGGAACGAGGATTACTTTAAATTAAAAAAGTAGCTGACGAAATAAACACTGCTTTATCCACCTGACATTGGATGTCAAGGATAGAAGATAAACATTTATTTAGCGGCGGTGTGATTCTCGCAGGATGGTTTTTGGTGTGTTTATTTGTCGATGTTGTGTTGAGCTCTGGAGGGAGAAAAAAAAAATCCCTCCTCTGATCCACATCTGATCAAAACATTGAATATGACATAAACACACACACACACACACACACACACACACACACACACACACACACACACACACACACACACACACACACACACACTGCATTTGCTGTGTTCATCTATGTTTAGCTGTTGGAGATGCCTAGCTGTCGTACGACTGTCACCATATTTTAGGTTATTGCTGAGAGCTCTCTCTCTTTCTCTCTCTCTCTCTCACACACACACACACACACACACACACACACACACACACACACACACACACACACACACACACACACACACACCACACGTTCCTTTGTGTGGATGCAGGTAACATTGACTATTTGTAGTGGGTTTGAATGGCTGCTATAAGGTTACCCTGAAAAACACTTTCCCTCTCGCTCTGTCTTTTACACAAACAGAAACACACACACACACACACACATATACACACATACACACACACACACACACACACACACACACACACACACACACACACACACACACACTTGGTTGCTTTCTCTCTATTCTAATTGCTGCAATGTGACACTGCTTCCCACATCATGAGAAGAAAGAGAGGACGGATGGAGAGCAATGCGGTGCGCGGTGAGGAGCGACAGCGACTCAGCGTTTGACCTACATCAGACGTATCGCTGATCAAACCGGTGATCAGCCTGAAGCAAAGTCTGTCAGAACAAACACGATTGTGTGTAATTGAAAATCTATACAAGATTTG